>QFDD01000753.1:0-27925 GCA_006871305.1 Vachellia collinsii
CTTCTTGAACGTTAAGCAAGTTTAGAGTGATTCTTATAGACCCACGACTTCATGAGAAGCTCATAAGCTTAGTTGCTTCTCCAGTAAATCTTACTAATTACAATATTTAATATAAGAATTAGTTGAAAATTAGATTTGATTTTAAATATAAGATTATAGTCCACTGAATCTCCCAAATTTACAATGTTTTTTCCAAAGTATTCCCATTAATTACATGCATAAGGGGCTTCTATCTAAGAGTAGTTAAGATGAAAATGAATACTTTAAGAAAATTAATTTATATTTGTTATAAATAATTAACTTGACTAATTTATTTAATTTACTACTTAAATTAGTTATATAACGTTTATATTTAAAGATCAATATCTTGCAATAATTAATAATGGGGAAATCATGTACAGGTCCCAAAAAAAAAAAATACCATCAAATTTCTAAAAATTATGAAATTGAATTGAAGTTCTATATGATCTATGTTAGATTAATTGTAAATATGAGATAATATTTGTCATCTTCTCCTTCACCCCTTTCTCTCTCAAATTTTAGTTCAAGAAATCAGGATTAATGAGGTCTTTTCACATTTATAGTTCATATAACTTAGGTCACATTAAATTTCAACTCAATTTCACCATTTTTAGGATATAATAATAAATTTTTCTAGGATGTGTATATAATTCTCCCTGCAATGATAATTCGGTGTTATGGAATTCCAATTTAGAGTGACCACTTCAATGTTGAAAATTGGTGCTAACTTTTGCATCTAGGTTAAAGAAGTGAAAATGACAACATTTCCCTATATTATTATTGCTACTACTGCCGCCGCCACTACTTTCCTAGTCAACATTTATACTACTAAAATGATATTTCACGGAGAAAAATTGTCATTTCCACAACTTTTTGCAAGGGTAACCCCAATTTCCAACGTTGACGCTGTGACGACTCAGGTTTGAAAATTCATAGAATTAATCAGTAGTTAACTTTTCTTGTAAACATTAATAAATTTAAATACACTGTTTATAAATATTATATTTATCATTTTTTTAAATTGATTGACTTGACTCATTAAATGATATATAATGTAATTATATGCACAAATAAATATTTTTGAACAGGGTATTTAGCTTTTTCAATATTTCCAACAAAAGTCAACTAGCTTTTATATGAAATAATAGAGATAATATTGTAACATCTACGTCAATGCATCAACAAGTTTGGGTTGATTTAAAAGGAAGAACTGGTAAACAAAGTATCGCCGTCGATCTAATTGACGATCCACAATATTGTTGCAACTGCTTAATAGTTAGCAGGGGTGTGAGGAAATCGCATGTTCCAATGTGATTCTAATAAGTAATATATTAAAATCGGATAGAATCAGATTGGACTAACTGATCAGGTTAGACTAAATTTATGACATATACTCCGATTAGTTGGTCTGGCCCAATAATGCTTGAATATTTTTTTAGTTATTCATTTTTTGTTTTTAAAGTTAATAATGATACTTATTAATTTTAGGGAGAATAACAGAAAAATAGCCCTTAAATTTTCCAAACTCCATTGGGTGTCATGAATACAAAAAATGACCATTAGGTAGCTATAAGCAAATGAGTTTTTGAGAATTTGTGTATTAATTGCATGAAAAAAATGAGTTTGGTGCTACGAAATTTCAATTTAACTTAAGTCATTAATCTAACTTAGGTCACTAGAAAAAATGAGTTTTTATTAATTGCATGTAATTTTCCCTACAATAATAATTTGGTGCTACGAAATTTCAATTTAGAGTGACCACTTCAATGTTGAAAATTGGCGCTAACCTTTACATCATGTCAAAGTAGTGGAAATGACAACATTTCTCTATGTTATCATTACTACTACTACCATAGCTATTTATACTGCCAAAATGATATTTCAAGAAGAAAAATCGTCATTTCCACAACTTCTCGTGAGCGTAACTCCAATACATATATAATCAATTAAAAACATACTTGTTATAAATTGAAATAAAATTTCTATGGTATATCTACCTCATATTACATAAAATTATTTTTTAAAAAAAACCAATCTAGCTAGACACCGTAAATTTCAGATGCTGCAAATACTCGAGGTTAATGGTCTATCATGGCTTATCGCTTTCATAGTTTATAAAATTCCAAAGGCTGAAAGGCTACCCCAATCTGGTTCAACATTCAATTCCACTCGTTTGATCTTATTCACTGCTACATAGTATGTTTTATTTGATCATATGTTACATCATTAAATTTTTAATATAAATGTGCAATTTTACTTAAAATTTATTATGTGTCGATTTTGTTTTTATATATTATAGTGAATATTAAATAAGTATAAAGTCAATAAGTTATTAAATTTTGATGCATAATTATTAAGTTTTAAGGTTTTTCATGTGTAAATCATTAAAAATAATTTATAAACAAGATTAATATTTTGATCCACTGAATAAAAATAATGATAGTATGCCTCTAACCAGTAACCTTACAATAGTACACACGAGAAAAATTTATCAGAACAATGATTTTGAACATTGGAATTGTAATGTGGATAGCCTGAAAAGTAATAGTACCATGTTTTGACTCTTTTGTTTTCTAAAATGTCAAAGTAAAATGATTTTGAACATTTGAATTGTAATAATATTTTTTGTTTAAAAACCATTTGCATTATTTGAAGAAATACTGTGGGACTTCCACGTTATCCGTATACTTCAATAAAGTTTTATGACTGATTTTTGTTACGGTCTCACAACTAAATATTATGACTTATTATGGATTATTGAGAGAATAATAATTAAAAGAAATTTATAAACTGTTAAATCATAAAAAATATAATTTAAATAATTTTATTGGAGGGCCAGCGTGATTACTTAATTATTTCTCTTGTATGAAACGAAAATAAAAGAACTTTGACAACGCAAACACATAAGTACGGATGGTCTTGCGTTCATTTGATCATATCATATTCTCTTGAGCAATATTTCCATTTCCAATTGAAAGCAGTCATTAGTTTGCAATTTACTCTGAGCCAACTAGAAAACTTCGTTTCACATGTTCTCCAGAATCGCATTCATGTCTGTTCTGATCATTCACTTCCTTCTTCTCTCACAATTTCCACCATCACAAGCACAACCTTCATGGGTTCAATCAGCTTACTGGTTCTCTGGCAGTCTATTACCAGTTTCCCATATAAACTCTAATCTCTTCACCCACCTCATTTGCGCTTTCGCCAGCGTCAACTCTTCGTCCTTCGAGCTTTATGTTGCTTCAGACGACGAGCTATCCTTCTCTACTTTCACGACCACCGTACGACTAAAGAACCCTTCCGTCATTACGCTTCTCACTATTGGAGGTGGCCTCGCCGATTACTCTGTGTTATCGTCGATGGTGAGCAATGTTTCTTCTAGGAAATCTTTCATTCACTCTTCTCTGAGAATCGCTAGGTCTTACGGGTTTCAAGGACTTGACCTATCCTGGGTTTCAGCTAACACAAGCTCTGACATGAACAATATGGGAATGCTTTTTCAAGAGTGGCGAGAAGCTGCAAATTCTGAGGCTCAAAACACCAGTGACCCAGAATTGATCTTAACTGCTTCTGTACGATTCAGACCAGATTCGGATTTTGGCTCCTACCCCGTTGAATCAATCAGAAGCAACTTGAACTGGGTGCATGTTATGTCTTACGATTATCACGTGCCTAAGCGGGCAAATGTTACTGCTGCTCATGCTGCTTTGTATGATCCTTCAAGTGATGTCAACACTGACTCTGGTATTAAGGAATGGATTGGTAGAGGAGTTTCTGCTAACCAGTTGGTTTTGTCTTTGCCTTTCTATGGATATGCCTGGACTCTTAAGAACCCTGAGGACAATGCAATAGGAGCACCGGCTACAGGTCCAGCAATTACAAATAGTGGGGCTATAAGTTATAAGAACATCAAAGCTTACGTTCTGAGACATGGGGCTGCAGTGCTGTATGATTCTACCTATGTAGTGAATTACTTCTCAGTTGGATCAAATTGGATTGGTTTTGATGATGTCGAGGTTCTCAAAATTAAGGTGTCTTATGCAAGGGAGAAGAAGCTACTTGGTTATGTTGCGTGGGCTATTGCCTATGATGACAACAATTGGGAGCTTTCCACAGCAGCAGGTAAGAAAATGGCATATTTTATGCAACAGAAACTTTCCAGTGATGCTCATTTCTTTTTTTGTTCTGTTCTTTCTTTGTTTTTTTTGGTTATTTTTTGTTCTGAAGTTGAAAGAATTAAAATTCGTTTATGACTTGAATTGACACATATAATTTCACTCTACTTTTTGTGTGTGGCTCCAATTTGTTGTTTTCTGCAGTTTCTAGAGGAAAACTATTTTGGAGTATAACCATAAGCAGTTTCATATATTAATACAACGGTGTCCACCGCATAACTCACGTGACATATTTTTTTCAGCTCATAAATTTGAAGAATCTGGGCACAGTAGAAGAAGATTATTAGTGATCATTTTGACTCCAATTGCAGTATTTATTCTCCTATTAGGAGCCGTGATGTTCTGCTTAAGGAAGAGAATATTCAAATCAATAGGTAATCTTTTCAGCCTTTTAACTCTCTTCCGAACCTTTATTGAACTGATATTACTGTGTCTGTAACCAACAAGGTTCAAGACTTCAAGTCACTGATATTTTTAATTCTAAATATATCTATCTGTTTAAAGCAAATAAAGAAGGTGCAGAACATTTTCATGGCAATGCTCCTGATTTGCAAGTATTCAGCCTTTCAGACATTGAGGAGGCCACAGATGGATTTTGCATTGAAAATAAGCTTGGTGAGGGTGGTTATGGTCCAGTTTACAAGGTAAATCTTGTTTGAAACAGCCTTACAGTCAATGTGTTATTCATGGTTAGACAATATGCATAACAGTAAATTAGTATATGAAAGGAGAGTTTCCTATCATTGGTTGTGTTAGATTATAATAACCATTTGAATATCTCCCAACGAGTTTAAATTGTTTAAACCAGAAGCTGCCTTCTGTGTTCATTGAATCATTATTACCAAGGGGTTAAGAGTTCAATTTTAGATGCCCTCTGTTCTCTGTTTAGGGTGTATTAGCAGATGGTCAGAAAATAGCAGTGAAAAAGCTATCAAAAGCTTCCAAACAAGGATTTGAGGAATTCAAAAATGAGGTAACACTCACTGCAAGACTACAACATGTGAATCTTGTTCGGCTCTTGGGGTTCTACATTGATAGAGATGAACAAATGCTGGTTTATGAGTACATGCCAAGCAAAAGCCTTGACTTCTACCTCTTTGGTAAGCAGTTATTCTTTGTCTAGCTCTAAATCTAGTATAATTACGTAAATATATTCATCACAGTACAAGTCAGTGTTCAAAGTTAAACTTGATCCATATGTAAATTACAAAACAAGCTTCCTTTGGCTATAGTTGTTGGAACAAAACTGATAGTGCCTTATGTATTTTTTATGTAGATCCTATAAGACGATGTTTGCTTGATTGGAGAAAGCGTGTGGACATCATTGAAGGAATTGTCCAAGGGCTTGTTTACCTACAAGAGTACTCAAGATTAACAATAATTCACAGAGATATAAAAGCTAGCAATATTTTGTTGAGTGATGAACTGAAGCCAAAAATATCAGATTTTGGTATGGCAAGAATATTCACGAAAGATGAACTTGAAGCAAATACAGACAAGATAGTGGGAACCTGGTGAATGTCTTGGTCCCTAAATCTCCAAATCCACATTACATAGTCATCCATCCATTCTAACACAAAATTCCCTTTTGCTTTAATCTTCGTGTAGTGGCTATGTTCCTCCCGAATATGTTAAAAAGGGCATATACTCCACAAAGTCTGATGTATATAGTTTTGGGGTTCTACTTCTACAAATCATAAGTGGCAAGAGGACGACAAATCTTTATGGTGAAGATGAAAATTTGAACCTCACAGGATATGTAAGTAACTTATTCAACTTTGTTAAAAAGACACACACACACACAGAGGCTTATCATCTGTGGACTTAATTAAAATTATGACTAATATTATTTTCATAATTGGTTTTTTATATATATGTATATATCTTCTTTTGACTATCAATAAATTTATAATATGATTTATGACTATTAATGTTTCTAGGCTTATGAGCTGCGGAAAGAAGGAAAAGGCATGGAGTTTATGGATCCTACTCTTGAAGATTCATCTTCACCATGTAAATTGTTGAGGTGCATGCATATTGCTTTGTTATGCGTGCAGGAGAGTGCAAATGACAGGCCTTCTATGTTAGAAATTTCTTTAATGTTGAAGAGTGAAAGTGATTTGACTAAATCCCCAAAGAAACCTGCGTTTTCTAGGGAGAATCATGCGGAAGAATCAAATGAAAAAATAGTGCAAATGGAAAGTAAATCAGTTAACCAAGTGACTATCTCTGAAGTAGTAGCCAGATAGTGGAGCTCAATTCTTGCGCAAGTTAAATGTTCTGTGATTGTTTCTTTTATATATATATATATATAAATATATATATATATATATAGTTGTATATTCTTTGATGACTCTAAATCATTGGTCAGAAAGGCTCCTGTATCTGGATTCTTTCTTTATATTTCTTTTATAGTTTTTTGTTTTTAAGAAGAAATTCTACCATGTCATTGACAAATTGATAATAATCAGGTATTCACATATGACAATTATTTGTTTTAAAAAATTATTTAGGTGAATAATTTTAGGATACATTTTGTAAATTATTATCACTCCCGTAAATTCGAGCTTTTTAATTAATTAATTAATATAAATTAAGGGGCAATAAGGTTAAATTAGTTATGGCTATAGCGTATGAATGGAAGGAGAAAGATAATGGTTTGTGGGAAACGGCAATACTTTGGTGGTAAGATACTTAGATGGCAACCCTTATTCCTAATACTTTGTTATAATGATGATTGTGGGCCAAAATATACATTTAGTGGTTTAAATTTATGTTAAGTTTCAGTTTGATCCATTATGTTTAAAAAATATACTTTTAATCATTTTATCTTAATATCGTTAGTTTTATTTAGTAGAAAATAATGATTCAGCAAATTTTATCGATAATTTTGCAGTTAAATGATAATAAAATATGATTAGATTTTAAAATATAAAAAAATTATTATATTAAAGAATTAAAATTTAAACATATTTTATTAGCATTTAATTGCAAAATCACCGTTTAAATTTGTTAAATAAGTATATTCCTTTAAAAGAAGTTGATTGTATTAAGATAAAATGATTAAAAATGTACTTTTTAAATTTAATGAATTAAAACAAAATTTGATGTAAACTTAAATGACTAAACATATATTTTAGCCATAAATAACTATGTTATTTCCCTTTTTTTGTTCCAACAATAATTGTGTTGTAACTTATTTCCAAACATTGATATGGTGAGTACGCAAATTATTCCTTTGGAGCCGTTTTCACAAGAGTTGTTACCTATACATTCCCCAGTTTTAGCTGTTAAGATAATAAACATCCCCAAATTCCATGGAGCAATATATGCATATATAAACAAAGCAACAAGTCTATGCACTTTTAAACATTTAAAATGAGGGAAAAATTGTGATGACTGTTAAATATAATATAACACCGTTACATATGTATATGCAAAAATAACATACACCTCACTACAAAAAATATAAAACTCTTCCAATATTATGTATATGAAAATCGTTTTAGATACTTTTAGGCCCATTTGCTTCGTTTTAAGTAAGCCTTCTAATTAACTCTTCCAATATTAAATATAAAACTTCAATTTGCGGTTGAATCAAAGAGGGTATATTAAAATTCATATCTTTCAAATCAAAATCAATCTAGTGGTATGATGTTTGGACACTTCACAGAAGCATATAGCACAAGCCAGAGTCTTTTTGTTTTTTTTGAATGGTAGTATATTATTATAAAATGTATAGATCATAAAATAAAAAAAAATACTGAGAAGCGTTATCAAGTTAATACAGGAGACATTGTTGTTTTATTTTGTGAACAGACTTCTAATCTTTAAACAAAGTTAATACTTTCTGACGATTCTCCACTATCTAGTTTTGAATAAGCGGGTTGTTTTGGGGTCGCAATGTTATTATTGTTGGCTTAATATGGAAGAAACTTGGAGCATGCATGGTTTATTTGTGGATTATTGTGGATTGAAACTTGCAAGAACCTCATCAATTTGCACCGATCTGATGAACATGTGTCATCAAATGAAGCTTCTACAAACCCCATCCCTTTTTCTTCTTTCGACAACTTGTATGCCTTCAATGATTAGGGAAAAGCTGATGAATAGCTATAGAAAGTAGAAATATGTTTGTTTGAAATAATACTCACACTCTTAGTTTGATGTATTACAAAATAATTTAAAATATTTGAGATATACATACAAGAAATATTTTAGAATGTTGGATACATGTTAACCTAACACTTAAATTTACATTTTTTATAACCACATTGATAATCGTTTATAAAATAGATATCTCTAATTTTGGATTTGAGTTAGGTTTTGTGTTTGGAACTTAGTTATAGTAAGATAAAACTAATAGTAGATTTCAAGGATTTCTTTTCTAAAAGACTTTCCATGATAACCTTTTCTTTTTCTTTTCTTTTTTTTTTTTATGGACCTCAATCCCATAATAAATTATAAGACCTGAAAACTTGCCGACATGCATGTACACTGGCAGGAGAGACATATGCCAACTGTGATATGCCTAAGAGTATTTAATAATTTTTCAGTTTTTAATATTTGTAAAAATTAATCTTTCAGTCACTATTAATTTTTGATTTGGTTGGAACTTAGTTCATGTAATTTCACTTAATGAAGCTCAATCCCTGTAGTTTTGACTCAGCAATAACTCATTTCATAAATTTTAACTCATTACAACTTACTCTGGATAGTTTTTAATCATTCTATATTTTAGTCCTTTGAAAGTAGCCAGAAAAACCATCAAGGAAACAGTAGTGAGACCTTCCAGCTAATCTTTCTAGCATTTAATCTATGAATGACGGTGGAAAATGGTCTTTCCTAATGGCCTCATTCAACTTCCTGTAATCGATACAAACTTTCCAAGAGTTTTGAACTCTTGTTGGAATGAGTTCATTTCTTCCATTCTTGACCACTGTAATACCACTTTTCTTGGGAACCACTTGAACTGGACTCACCCACTCACTATCATATATGGGGTAAATGATACCTGCACTCAAAAGTTTAGTAACCTCTTTCTTGACTACATTCAAAATTAGTGGGTTGAGCCTACGCTGGGGTTGCTTAACAACCCTCATTTAAAAGAATTTTATGAGTGCAAAAAGCTAGACTTATTCCTAGTATATCAGCTAAAGTCCATCCGATTGCCCTCTTGTACCTTTTCAAAAAACTAAGTAAGCTCAACTCTTCAAATGCAGTCAAGGCATGGAAACAATAACAGGTAACTGGCAGTTTTCAGCAAGATACACATACTTCAAGTCAGGGGGAAGGGGTTTCAATTCAAGTGCAAGGGAATGCACTATTGAAGGTATAAGATCTTTTACTTCAAATGCACCAAGAAACTTCCCTTTCTCCTCATTGTGCATAGTTGTCTCTAAACTCCCCAGAAAGAAATTGATGTCCTAGGATTTATCCTGTTCATCACTCAAGGAAGAATGTAAGTTTAAACAATTGAAAAGAGGTGAGATTACTTACATCCTCTTCCTTGGAGGGGATAGCAGATTGGAACATGTAAGAGGGAGGGATATGAAGTTTAAACCCTTGAGTGGTGATTGTGCCATCAATAGCACCTTGTTCCCTCTCCTCATGCTCCAAAATAAAGCTACTTGGCTCTATAGTTTCTGATGCAGTCTCATATTTTGAAGCTTTACCCTCAAGGCTAGAAGTAGCATCTTGGGAGCTATCAAATTTTGTAAAATTACACAAATATTCCTTCCCAAGAGCATTATGATTATCTAGTGAAGATATAGTGCTACTGTCATCAGAAAAGGCAAAAAAAAAAAGGACTGGAAGTGGAAAGTGAGCTATCAATTGTCATGCAATGAATACTATACACATCATCTTCACAGTTAGGAGAGGAAGAAGAATTCAAATCAAAATCAGAGAGACAATCAATAGTAATTACATCATTATTCAAATCAGTTTTGTCACACAAGGCAAGTGCAAAGTCATCTATTGCTTCATCTAAAGCCACATCAATCGCATTTAAACCAAGCAATGAATAATCTTCAAATGGGTGATTCATAGCTTCTGTAAGATAAATCACTATAAACAATATTTATCAGCCAGCACATCAACAAAGTAAAGGGGAGCAAGAAATATACCAGACATGATCTCCTCTTCACCGTACGGACGCTCGAAAAATTGAACTTGTTCGGATCACTAGAAAATTCTAGAGTCCAAACTTAGTGGCACAACAGAGCACCATACAAGAGAAAATATAGATAAGAAAGGATAGTCAGAAAACTCAACGACTAGGGTGATTGAAACTGATGGGGAGGACTCCTATTTATAGGAGTAGGCCAGGGATATTTTGGGAACTCAAAATATCTTCAGTTGAGATAATCTCTCCATCAGATTCAAAATTCAAATAAATGAACTTAATTATAATTCATTTATTTTATCCCTCCAAGTGATAATCAGATTATTTAAATGGCATAAATTAAATATTCAATATTTAATTTATCCTTTTAAATACCTTTTGGATATTTATCTGACTCACCGCTGAGTCAACCATCTTGTCAATTTATTCTGATTATCTTTATAATTAATTAAACACATAATTAATTATATTAGGAATATCTTAATTCCCTAATTTATGGGTCCAGCCCATTAAGGGCGGATTAAAGCCCATAATTCCAACATCTCCAACTCGCACTTGATGGGCTGACCATCTTGTGATTCTATATATCCTTCTTGTTCCATACTTGGTGTTTGCCGTGACCGCATGAGCATGACGTCCTCAATGTGGATGCTTGTTTACAAGAAGTCTTTAATAAAAGACCAGCTCACAAGGGCATCCTAAATGTAACTGTAAGTAATAAATAGATTGCCTCGGATTCCCTAGATTTTCCCACGCACATTCTTATTGGCATATCTAATCCCTCTCGAATAACACGAACTCAGATTGCCTTCTTAAGCACGCAGGGCCCACACTTACTAGTCATTCACATAACTTGTAAGGGACATGTCATAGACTCTGGTGCAATGGTGCATTCCAGGTAAATCTTTCTCTTGACCTGCTATCAATTGAGCCTGACGTGGTTGCTTTCTCAGTTTGAATCCGTTAGACCGAATTACCCATGGTCATAGGGTTCAAGCTAGAGTAGCAGGCACCATGTCAAGCCCTCATGATGCCGTTTGAGTACTAAGGGTATCATTAGAGGTCTGTAGCCTCTTCGGGACTCACACTGTAATGGAACAGGGATCTTCCATCTACAATTCCCCTTTTTAGCACATGCAGTATGAATTGCATGTCACGGTGTTCTATCTCTCGTATATCGATTTTGTCTTAGTTAACACCGTACAGACTTGAGTTCCAAAATGCACCCAACGATTGAACCGGAACATCTTCCAACCCATGACGTCTGCTTATGGAAGTGTTCTCTGTCTGGCTACAGGTTATGTAGACTGCACACGTCTATGATTTGACCTACCCTTATGGTGGATCTCATCCCAGACTAACTGAGGCGACAATTTCATGGCATTCTTCATCAATCATCTCAGATTGATTGCTTCTTGTCTTATCTTCCACATCCTATATGGATGCGGCAAGATGGTTGCTCGTGTGAGTGAGCCAACCTTTTAACCTGTACGATATACTATAATTGCATACCTTCTTTCTTTGCCAATGTACACATACATATACATGAAAATAATGCATCTTTTATTATTATAAAGAGATACGTTCAATACATCATGCTCTACGCATACCCAAAGCCTTCACATGCATTACAAATGGTTCTCTAGCAATAGGCTTTGTTAAGGGGTCAGCTAACATTTTATGGGTGGATAAGTATTGAACAGTCACTTGCTTCTTTGCGATCATATCTCTTACAAAATGATACTTTATGTCTATGTGTTTGGTCCTGCCATGATACTTGGGGTCTTTGGCATAAGCTATCACTGCTTGACTATCACAATGTATCATGGTTGGATGATCATCGTTTTTGTTGATTCCTAGTCGGTGTAGGAATCTCCTTAGCTACACAGCTTCCTAAACGGTGGCAGAACATGCCACATATTCCGCTTCCATGGATGATAAAGACACACATGTCTGTTTCTTACTACTCCATGAGATTACTCCGTTATTCAGCAGGAACGCATACCCTGAGGTCGAATGACGTTCATCTAGGTCTCCTGCCCAATCAACATTAGAGTATCCTATTAAGCTCGTGCCTTTTCCTTGATAGCACAGTTCATAGTCCATGGTTCCCTTCAGGTATCGCATGATCCTCTTCACAGCTTCCCAATGCTTCACTCCAGGATTAGATTGGAAACGGCTCACAAGTCCTACTACGAAGCATATATCCGGCCTTGTACATAGCATGGCATACATTAGGCTTCCAATAGCACTTGAGTATGGAACCCGCTTCATCCGTTCCACATCCTTTTGTTTTGTGGGCTGCATGTCTTCACTCAAGTTATGTCCTTTGACTACTGGGGTGTCCATGGGCTTGCAATCTCTCATGTTGAAGCGTTCTAGGATTTTTGCTATGTATGTCTTTTGTGACAATGACAATAGCCTCCTAGAGCGGTCTCTTCTTATCTTGACACCTAAGATATATTCTGCTTCGCCTATGTCCTTCATTTCAAAATTCAAGGATAGCCAATCCTTGATGGTTTTAACCGTTTGAAGATTAGTCCTAGCCAGGAGTATGTCATCGATATAGAGAGATAATATGACAAAATTACCTCCAAACCGCTTGATGTACACACAGTGGTCCTCTTCGATCATTTCGAAGCCAAATGAGGTTACAGCTTTGTGAAACCTTAGATACCACTGTCTGGATGATTGTTTGAGTCCATAAATGGATCTTAGAAGTCTACAAACTTTACGTTCGTACCCATTTTCTATGAAGCCTTCAAGCTGCTCCATATAAATCTCTTCTTCTAATTCCCCATTTAGGAAAACGGTTTTAACATCCATTTGATGTAATTCCAGGTTTAGACTTGCTACCATGGCCAGTATTAACCTAATTGAGTTAAAACGCACTACCGGTGAGAAGGTGTCTTCATAATCGATACCTTCTCTTTGTGTGTATCCCTTTGCAACTAACCGTGCTTTGGGGTTTGTCAATTGATCCATCTGCCTTTCGTTTATATTTAAGAACCCATTTGGTCCCAATTGCCTTTCGGCTAGGCGGAAGGTCGACCAATTCCCAAACACGATTAGTTCTCATGGAATTCATCTCATCCTCTAAGGCCTTTTGCCATTTTTCCTTTGCAGGTCCAGATAACGCTTCCTTTATGTTTACAGGATCCAAGTCATCATTTTCTGGGTCAACGATGAATTCAGCTCCTTCAATCGAGAAGTGTCTTCTGGGAGTTTTATCCCTTATACTTCTCCGAAGTGGTGTTTCAACAGGATTCTCTTCCTGTGATTGGGTGGAATTTTGCTGTGGTGAAAATTGCTCAACCCTCCCACTCGGATCAGTAGGCTGAGAAACTTGTGTTGTCTCTTCGTCGATGACATCTTCATAAAGATGTATGTGTCGATCAACACTCCCTCTGCTAGGAAAATCATTCTCCAAAAATACTGTGTCCCTTGATTCTATTTTAGTCACTGATCCGTCCTCGTTTTCACCAAGGAAGACGTAACCCTTTGAGGCTTCTGAGTATCTTATAAAAATACACTTCTTACCTCTTGATCCCAACTTTCCGTATTTATGAGACGAGTCATGGATGTAAGCTGCTGACCCCCATGGTCTTAAAACATGTAAATCTGGTTTGTGGCCTGTCCATGACTCATAAGGTGAAGTTGTGACTGATTTTGAGGGCACTCGGTTAAGTATATATGTGGCTGTTAAGAGAGCATCACCCCAATATGAGATTGGGAGCTTAGCTTGAGCCATCATTAACCTAACCATGTCAAGGAGAGTTCTATTCCTCCTTTCAGCAACTCCATTTTGCTGTGGAGTTCTAGGAATTGTGAGTTGTCTCACAATGCCTTTTTCATCACAAAGCCCCTTGAACTGTTCTGAGAGGTATTCTCGACCTCTATCAGTTCTTAAGGTTTTTACTGTGCAAGACAACTGATTTTCCACAAGGTTGAGGTATTTTCTGAAACATTCCAATGCTTCATGTTTGTGGGAAATCAGAAAGACATGCCCATATCGAGAAAAATCATCGATAAATGTGATGAAATATAACGCTCCGTGTCTCGCCCTTACACTCATGGGACCGCAAATATCAGAGTGTATTAACTGAAGAGGATGCTCGGCTCTAGTTGCCGTGCCAAAAGGTTTTCTTGTGCTCTTGCCAGCTAGGCAATGCTCACAAAGAGACATTTCTTTTTTCGACACATGGCCCAGCAAACCCTCTTTTGCTAGTTTTGTCATGCGTTCTTGACCGATATGTCCTAGCCTAGCGTTCCAAACATCATAATGGATATTAGATGAGATTGCATAGCAAGAACTAGAATTTTTATTAAAATTCTCTAAAGTGAAGAAACCATTTTGAACATAACCAGAGCCAGAAAAACCGGCTTTATTTGAAATGTCTACAACGTAGTCATGAAAGCGTACATCAAAACATGATTTAACTAAGGAAACAACTGAAACTAGATTTCGCCGGATTTCGGGAGCGTAGAGTACATCATTCAAAGTCAAGGTTTGTCCCTCTTGCAAATATAGCTCACAAGTGCCAATGCCT
The DNA here is from genome assembly GCA_006871305.1 of Vachellia collinsii. Lineage (NCBI taxonomy): Eukaryota > Viridiplantae > Streptophyta > Magnoliopsida > Fabales > Fabaceae > Vachellia > Vachellia collinsii. The sequence continues at coordinate 14,877 of QFDD01000753.1, forward strand.
TTAACTTCAACTCTCGCATTATTTCCAACATAAAGCCATCTGCTTCTAGCTGGTAATCGGTGAAAATCCGTAAAGTTGCCACGTTCCTTGCTCACGTGGTCTGTTGCCCCTGAGTCTACAATCCACACAGGATTAGCTTCAGTTAGAAAAACTGTACTTGACACATAAGAAAAATGAGTGGATTCTTTATCCAATACCTTTTTCTGTTCAGGGCAGTCTTTGGCATAGTGACCCTTTTTCTGGCAAGCATAGCACTTGATCTTTGATAGATCACGCTTTGTCGCTGGCCTTTTAGTCTTCTTGAAGGGTTTCTTACCCTGCTGCATTTTAGACCCATCTTTCTTCGGATGGGGGGTCTTGCTATTCCTCGACTGTTGCTTAGGGGCCTTCTTTTCCTCAGCGACATACGCTTTACTGACAGGCTTCACAGTCGCCATTCTTTCATCCTCCATTTGGATGTGCTTAACCACATCTGAGACAGTTTTTATCGTGGAATTGTGCGTTATTGTGTGCTTCATAGTGTCCCAACTATCCGGAAGCGATCTTATAACAGCTTGTATTTGCTGTTCATCAGAGAGCGTCCCTCCTGCTTCCATTAATTCTCTTATCAGATTTTGCATAACCCTAAGGTGTTGCCTGATAGAGGTGTTAGGACTCAACTGCATACTATCGAGTTTGACGGTGATCCTCCTTATCCTTGCGGCAGAAGATCCATCAAACTCTTCTTTCAGAGCTGCCCACATGGCAAAAGCAGTTGAGTAAGTCTCAAACTGACACAATATATTGTCGGTCATTGCACTAAGCATAGTAATCCGAGCGATTGAATTCCTTCTTTTCCAGGCAGCATAAGCTTCCTGGTCCCTTCTTGGTGCAGCACTATCTGGTTCTTGGAGGACCGTTCTCAGGACATCAGTAACCTCTTGTTCTTCGAGAACATAAGAGATTTTACGGCGCCACATACCGTAGTTTTCACCATCCAGTTTGTAGCCCCCACATAGGTCGGCTATTATGGACTTGATTCCCTTTTGAGCCATCTAGCTGTCACATAGATGTTGATGCATTAATAAAAGGATATGCTTTTGTTCATTTAAGAACTTGGAAAAAGATCATGTGGATGGTAAGCTAGTCAGTTTTATAATCAAGAGTGAACTAAGTTGACCCTCATCATACTCATTCTGATGTCACTTATCATCCATTTGACCCTTTCCCTTAAAACGAGCAACCCCTTAAGAAATTCTCCCACTCAATTGAAAGAAATAAATATTATAGAACCCTTTTATTGATAAATGAAAGGAATTACACATCAAATTAATCCAAAGAGAACTAACAATTTGAATAAAACCAACTCAAAATACTAAAAGAAAGGAACTAGACATTTTCTTTTGGTTGAGACAAACAAATATTCTTAAGAAACTCAAATTTTAGAAGAATGTTATTGATCATTGAATCTCTGAATTCTGGTCTGACTGTTCTCAAGCCCATTCTCAGAACCCGCTCCCAGAATTCATAGTCATAGGCCGTGTTTTGGAATCTCAATTCCTTTTCGTAATCAATAATTACGTCCGTATAGAAATCTGCATCGCTTGCATCAGTAATGCAATTGCTATATCGAACGAGGGCAGCATATATGCTTCCTGCGCAGATATAACGTGCAACATCCTTTCTTGCCCTTGACTTGGTTAACATTCCAGTCGTTGGTCTATTAACCTCATTATTCTCGATCATTATTGGCTCCTCTTCACTAACCGCTCTCGGTTGGTTGGAGTCTGCCTCTGAGGGAGGAACTTCATGTTTGTTTGTACTCATTACATCAAACTGAAGATTAGTTGGAGTATCACTGCCATCGTCAGAAATTGGAGAATATCTCGGCAAAGAGCATTCTCTAAGATCTGATGATGTGTGTGCCATTTGTGCCTACAAAAAGTAGTTGTTTTAAAGTAAAGAAAAAATTTAGCACAAACATACACTTAACTTGTTACTAAAACAAGTAGATTATTAATTTATAATCATTCCAGAGCAAACAGTGTCTCCTAATCGATCCTCACGCGCCCTCACGCGCCGAGAGTGATCCTAGACCAATCCCACGCGCTCTCACATGCCGAGAGTGGCTCCAGGCCAATCCCACGTGCTCTCACGCGCCCTCATGCGCCGAAAGATTTTTTTTCAAAAAAAATAAAAAAGCACGTGTCGGTTCGGGTTGCTCATTCACCCGAACCTTGGATCCGACCCGGTCCGGTTGGGGATCCATTCCCCCTCCACTGGCCGAAACGACAGCGTTTCGGCCAGACGGTGCGTTTCATTAAATGAAACGCACCGTTTTGGACAGGGATCAAAACGTCGCCGTTTTGATCCCAGGCTAATCCTCCCACTGGCCGAAACAACGCCGTTTCGGCCAGGCGGTGCGTTTCACTTAATGAAACGCACCGTTTTGTTCATCTTCAACCTCCAGCCCGGTTTTCCTAACCCGGCTGGAGCTCACGACCCGCCACCTTCTCTCCTCTATATCTCGGCCATCGGAGGTCCGTTTGACACGTTCTTGGTGTCGTTGGAATCGTCTCTTCGAGTGCTCAAACTTCCAGCTCTCATTTGTGGCAATTGAACACATTTTCGAATATCAAAAATTTCATTCATAAGAGACAGTTCCGTGAGAGAGAGAGAGAACACGTTATTTAAAAAAAGGGCTCTATATCTATATCATGTAATCATGCTCGTTATAATAGCGGAAAAACTGAACATCTACACTAAGTAAAAGTAACCTTTTAAGCCTCAAGGAACCCTATGGCTCTGATACCAATGTAAGATAAATCACTATAAACAATATTTATCAGCCAGCACATCAACAAAGTAAAGGGGAGCAAGAAATATACCAGACGTGATCTCCTCTTCACCGTACGGACGCTTGAAAAATTGAACTTGTTCGGACCACTAGAAAATTCTAGAGTCCAAACTTAGTGGCACAGCAGAGCACCACACAAGAGAAAATATAGATAAGAAAGGATAGTCGGAAAACTCAACGACTGGGGTGATTGAAACTAATGGGGAGGACTCCTATTTATAGGAGTAGGCCAGGGATATTTTGGGAACTCAAAATATCTTCGGTTGAGATAATCTCTCCATCAGATTCAAAATTCAAATAAATGAACTTAATTATAATTCATTTATTTTATCCCTCCAAGTGATAATCAGATTATTTAAATGGCATAAATTAAATATTCAATATTTAATTTATCCTTTTAAATACCTTTTGGATATTTATCTGACTCACCGCTGAGTCAGCCATCTTGTCAATTTATTCTGATTATCTTTATAATTAATTAACCACATAATTAATTATATTAGGAATATCTTAATTCCCTAATTTATGGGTCCAGCCCATTAAGGGCGGATTAAAGCCCATAATTCCAATAGCTTCATAGACATTAAACTTAATCATATGACTGCCAATTTCCATAGTTATGACACCATCCTTAATTCATGTTAATGATAGTGTTGGCAGTTTTCATGAAAGTCCTTCTCAAAATAAATGGTTCCTCAATCGATGCTTCCTTAGACATATCTAACACATAAAAATCAGCAGGGCACACTAAATCCTTGACCTTAACTATGATGTCTTCCAAGAACTCATAAGGCTTCCTAGTGGTTCGATCAGCTAGCTGCAAGATGACACTAGTGGGTTTAATGGTAGTGAGGCCAAGAGAGGTATAAACTAAGTGAGGCATGACATTTATGGTTGCTCCTAGGTCAAGAAGAGCACGACTAAAGTTCATTTTCCATATAATGCATGGAACAGTAAAGGACCCTGGATCTTTACATTTAATAGGAAGATGGGGCTTGAATAAAGCTGAGACACTGGGGTTAAGTTGCACACACTCATTAGGTTTACACCTTCTCTTTTGGCTACACAGATCCTTCAAAAATTTAGCACAAGCAGGCATGTTCTTTATCATATCAAGCAAAGTCAAATTCACTTCAACCTTACTAAAGATATCAATCATATCCCTATACTTGTTCTCTTGAGCATTTTTCTTATTAAGAGCAAAGGATTTAGGACAAGGAATGTCAGAGAAATTTACCATTTTACCTTCCCTTTTTATTGAGGAGCTAGGCAGGGAATTTGGACCCCATCATATATTTAATGCCGACCAAATATGTTTCCAAGCGAGATAATTGTCTCTTCACCATAGCGGCATCTCTTTTCGGAAGACAGTTGAGTCTCCCTATCTTTTGTTCCGTTCTCAAGTCCCTGAACTTATAAAGTCTCCTTTCTGTAGTATACCAATTTGTTAACATACCACCAAGCCATTTTTTATTAACATAATGACATCGAGCTCTTATTGCAATCCGCACTACTGAATCAGCTGCTTTATTTTTGGAGGAATTATTATAAAGTCCCATGCAAGAGAATTAATATCAGAAAGGTTCCATTGACAACTCAAGCAGCTACCATTGACAATTTTTTGGGACTTTTCTGATATTAATTCTCTTACCTGGAACTTTATAGTAATTCCCCCTTTATTTTTTGTACCAACAATTAAGAATTGTTTTCCACTACTTGCTGCATCAAAAACTAAATCACAAGCTTCTGATAAAAAACGAGCAGTTCTAGTGAGATTTGTAATATGAATACCCTTACACTTTGCAAATATATAAGGTGCACCTAAACGGGCTGGCTCATTTAGGCCAGAGGCTCTGTAGCACCGACCCTAATTCCCAGTTCTAGATATTTCACATCTCAATTACACAAAAATTCCAACGTAAGATTAGTAAGCAATTCCCGTTACCATTCCCACTTTGAAAATTTATTTAATAAATATTCATATTTGACAATGTTACTTGACTACAAATTCTGCAAAGTAGAGATATAGGGGGAAAATAGTGTTCGGGGAGAAAAGTTGGAGAGAAAATGTGGTGGAACCCACATCCCATTTTCGCTTCAACTTTTTCTTCCTCTCACTTTTCCCTCCCATCCAAGCTGGGGAAAACTCATTTCCCCCCCTATTTTCTCTCTCAGTTTTCTTTCCTCCCTTATTTTCTCTCTATCCAATAGAGGATAATAAAATTATTTAAAATAAATAATTGTATTAGAGATATAATTTTTTCCAATATACTCTCATTTATGGAGTGGATGGATGGGTTGAAAGATAAATGAGAGAGGATGTGTGAAGAAAAAGAGGTGAGAAATACAATTAATTGAGATTAACAATGAAAGATCATTAAATTATTGAAAAAATAAAAAGTTTCCTTATCTCGCAATAACATCACCTCAAATAAAATGAAAACATATGTTTAATTTGTTATCTTTTCAACTATAAATTTTAAAGAATAATCAGAACCATACTTTTACGCATATAATCTTGTTTAAAAATCAAGAAGAGAGTCGCCACCACTGCCTGATGTTGAGATTCGATGGCCATTAGACTCAAATATGAAGTCGAGGAAGAAGATGATGGAGAAATAGGGAGGGGCAATGAAGGAAGACATAAGGGGGGAGAGTTGACATCATAAGGGAGACATAGATGTGGACACCTGAGGTAGACGTGATGTGAGGGGGAACATGGAGGTGGACACCATAGGAAGACCATATACAAAGGGGACCTTGGAGGTGGACATCAAAGGGGGAGGCCATAAACGGTAATGGTGAATGGTAGTAGGGGAAGCTGTCATAAAAGGGATGATGGGTAAAACTGTCCAAAAAGCTCAATTCTATGGAATTGAGATGGCTTCCATAGGTCTACCAAGGAACTCATGGAACCTATTTTGATGGAACTAGCAGTTTTATAGAATTTGTTCCTACCCTACCAAATATGCCCATTTTTCAATTCTAACCCCAATTCCAATTTGCATGTTTCAATTTCTTAGTACCAAATGGGGCAAGAGAGATTTTAGCGGAGTTTACCTTTTGCCATTTGAAGGAGTCATGAAGTTCTTATTAGTTATTACTGAATGCGAATGATGGGAAATAATTCGAATTGTAGAGCAAAATTAATTTTTTAAGGAGAAAGTTAAATATTCACTAATTTAAAAAACTTAATAAAATTAAATAGTTAAATAAACTAGTTAAATATGTATATTATTATTAGAGAATGTATATATATATATATCATTTTATAAACTAGTTTTAACTATATGTTATATGCACCGAAGGTTAAAATTCTTATATATTTAGTGATTAAGGATCTAGGGGGGGATGAAAGTGGAGGGAAAAATCTTATAAATTGATCTTAAAAAATTTGAATCAGTTGGACTAAAAACTTTTAATTAGTTTTTATTATCCTTTTATTTTTACAAACGTTCTTTTTTAAAAATTTTATAACATCACTTCTTTAGTTTCTTTAAATTCAACACAGAAGCTTCTCATTTCCTTCTCTCAAGATCCTTCCTATCAAACAACTCCTCGTTAAAAAAGTTTTATAACCCGTTTGGTTCAATTACATAAAAGAAAATTACATGTAATCCTGAAGCATTCTATTGATTACATGTTTGGTTATGATAGCAATGCAAATAAATGTAATCCTAATTACAACGGATTACATCAAATCAGATAATCCTCGTTACATAGCTTTGGAGATCATGAATTTTAATATTTCGGGGTGTATTTTATATGATTTTAGCTTTCTTCTGCATAATTTTTATATTATTAAGTTAAAATTTTATCTCTTGTAAAATGAAAAAGGAAAAAAAATTATATTGAGATCCTCGAACTAGTCCACAGAGTCTACCAAATCCAATCCATCCTTATCTGAGGCTGGTGATGGCCTGGGCCAAACCCGATGTTATCTTATATAGCCCAAAGACTATATTAAATAGACCTCGGGTTAGATTTCAATCCGATTTGTTCAAGTCCATGCATAGTCTTATGAGTTCATAGCACTCAATGTGGAGAGCATACTCTTCAAATATTAGCAACTCGATCATTTGTTAAATTTACTATCCTAATAACTGGTATACAAGAATGGTTATTATAAGCATTTTTTTTTTACTGAAGATAATCATATTTGAGTCACTATCAAACACTAAATCTAGATGCCATTTTCAATAAGGATCCAAACTTTAATTTATTACTTTATAAGTAATTAGCTCCTTCCTCAATACTCATTTCCGTTGTTGATCCGAGGCTTGTTAAATAGATCCAAAACCGGTTTAACTCAATGAAAGCTAGACCTATTCCAATCCAAAGCCAAAGCAAACTAATGCAAAAGAGAAGCCATTTAACTCTTGGGTCACCGCACTCCTCTTGTTTATTTTTAAATCTTTGTTAATTTATTTTGCTCGAGTCCTAAACTATTTTTTTAGCTGTAAGGACAAATTTTTAATCTTTATACTTCTAATTATTTCATAGGATTTTTATAACTCTCCAATTTTTATGCCATATATTTTTGATATATTTGGAGAGTTATCAATATAGTTTTAAATGATTTTGAGTTTAAAATAATAAATCTATCAATTGATATATTATCTTATGGATTCATTAAATTATAGTATAATAATAATTTAAAGCTTTGAAGAATTTTTATTTTTGCTTTATTCTGTTTTCCTTTATTTCTTTATTTTGTTATTTTTTTTAGAAAGCAATGGAAAGAGAAGATTTTGGCGAATCAAAAGATGAAAAAAAACTAAAAGAAAGGAGGGAGGAATGGCGGTTGTTGATGGGTAAGTGGAGCAATATATCTTTTTTAGATGTGTGTGTGTATGTGGGAGATGCAGCGGAGAACCCGACACACGCACATCCATTGATAACGCCCAACGTAAGGATTCACAGCTAGAGTCGGTAATATGGATCCAACCCATGAGTTGAGTCCACCAACCTGTGATGGGTTGGGTTGGGCAAAAGCTAACCCATTTAAGTACGAGTCTAAAGCCTGCATCTGCGGCGAGCTAACCTGCCAACCCGTGGGTTAGCCCACCAACTTTTTTTTTTAATTTTAAAAAAAATTAAAATTTATTTATAAAAAATATGTGGATAACATCTGATTATAATGTAAACTTAATTAATATTAAATTTTTATTGATAATTTGATTGGTTTATATTTTGTTTAAATTCAATCTTATAAAGTGTATTATATATCTTTAAGTTGTATTATATAAAATTTAAATTAGATATTTTATGTCCAAGTTGTGATGTATTTTTATTAATTAGATTTATAAAAAAAAAATATTCCATTTGAGGTATTGAAACAAATAAAAAAGATATTTTAAGTGTAAGTTGAAAAAAAATATTATGAGTAAGAAAAATATAAAAGAAATTAATTTTTTTTTTTAAAAAAAAGGGACGGGCTGGGTTGAAAAAATCCCAACCCATATACATGCAGGTATTTGAGCGGCAAGCCAACCCACACCCTACGGTTTGATCCATATTACCAACACTGCCCAAAGGGAGAACAACACAAAGATGGATGCAAGCGAGAGGAACACACATGCATAGACTGACACATCCAGGGACACACATTCAGAGCCATGATTCAGAAAAGACAGAGAAGGGATCAGGAGAGGAGCGCGTCGCTTGGGAAGAATTCTTTGGTCAGTTCATTTTCTTTCTCCTTCTTGTTCTTGATGATTTCTCGAATCTAGATATTATTATTATGGATTTGGTTAAAATTATGTGTGTTTAATTCTCTTTAGATCTAGTATAGTTATAAATTGATTTGAAGATTTGAGTATGTTTGAATTATTTATTTATTTTTGTGTTTATTCAGTTTAAATTTTATTGTCTGTTTAGTGTCTGATCAATATTAAGTATGATTGTGGAGAATTTAAATTAATTTTGGAAGAGGGATCTATATTGAACCTTTAATCTGAGTAATGTGATATTAAAATTTATTCTAGTTTGCTTTTAAAATAGGAATATACCTACGAGACTTATATAATTATATTAGAGTGACATTGTTCAAGTTAATACCTCTTGAATAACTATATAAGGAATAATAGTTTTATTTGAGAGTTGATATAGATGATTGGGAGATATTGTATTTATTTATACTTTAGATTAACAAATTAAAATTTAAATATATTTATTTGGGTAATTACTTGCTTTAAAACTTAAAGAAGAGATTAGCCACTCTAAGTTGCTTATGTCAATTAATATTTTTAGTGAATTAAAACTAATATTTTAGTTCATTTGAATTTATATTTTCATTATTCTTATTTTGATTTGCTCAACTTAAACAAAATTTAGATTTTTAGTGTCAATTTACCTCTGAAATTGAGTTTCTGTGGGATTAACCTTGATTTACTATTTATTATTTTTACGACTTGTATACTTGCAGTGCATAATTAAATTGTGGTAGCATCAAAATGTTAATTTTGCTTTGTTTTTTTAATTCTTCTTTTCTGTTTCCGTGATTTTTGTTGATTTATTTTGTTTGAGACTTCAACTATTTTTTGAATGTAAGCACAACACTTCTAATTGTTTATCTATATTTTTAATAAATCTTATAAAAGTGTCTTATGCTTTGCCATTTCCTTATGCAATGAATGGGTGTTCTTGAACGCTGACCAAGTTTAGAGTGATTTTTATATACCCTCAATTCCCTGTAAATCTTACCACTCTCAATCTTTAATGTAAGAATTAGTTAAGAATTAAATTTGATTTTAAACATAAGATCATAATTCACTTAATCTCTCAAATTTAAAATGTTTTACCCAAAGTATTCCCATTAATTATATGCATCAAGGGGCTTCTATCTAATATCAATCAAGATGAAAGGGGATATTTTAGAAAATTAATTCATATTTGTTACAAATAATTAAGCTAACCAATTCATTTAACTATTATTGAAATTAGTTATATAATTCTTATATTAAAAATCAATATCTTACAATAACTAATAATGAGGAAATTACGTACAGGTCCCCAATAACAAAAAAAATGACCACTAAATCTCTGAAAATTATGAAATTAAGTTGAAGTTCTATAAAACATGTGTTAAAGCAATTATAAATTTGAAAAATACTTTTTTCTTCTCCTCCATGCATTTCTCTCTTAGATTTCAATTCAAATAATCATGATTAATAAAGTTTTTTCATATTTATAATTCATCTAAGTCATATAGTAATAGACTCCAACTCAATTTCACAATTTTAAGGGATGTAATGATAATTTTTTCTATGCTGTGTATGTAATTTCCCCTACAATAATAATTTGGTGTTAGGAAATTTAAATTTGGAGGGAAACTTCAATGTTGAAAATTGGAGCTACTTAGTCTATCACGTCAAACTTCAGTGTTGAAAATTAGAGTTACTTTTGCATCACGTCAAAATAGTGAAAACAAGATTTAGAAAATTGCACAGAGTATTGAATCAATTAAAATAGTGATTTAAAAGTTAATTGATGAGATGAGAGTCAAATCAATTATATTAAAATAATAATATGTAATTGATAATATTAAAATACAATAATTTTAATAATTATTTATTAATTTTAAAAATATTTATCCTTGTACATTACAATCATGATTGGAATTATCCTAATGAAAAATGATTGTAAAGTTATAATAAAGCACGAAAACATCTCATAACTTACTAATAGTGATTTGGAATGGTAGTTTGAAAACTTGTTAATATGACTTTTTGAATATTATTTCTCATTTTCCCACATCCGACTCTATCTGTCTCAATTCTTGACCCCTTCTACGGATAAATGTCCACAACGACCTTGTCGTCTGGTACAAGGTCTTTGCTCCAATTAATATTATAATTACCAATAGATGAATTGTAACTGCATATTCTGAAGTTTGGCCCAATAGGTGTCAATTGTGTAGTTGCACATTATCTGTATCCACAACTATTATCTTACCAATTATACCTACTCCCATTTAGAGAGAATTATTATAAAATCCTCCGTAAGAAAAGTAATATCAGAAAGGTCTCAAGAAATTTTCAATGCGAGTTACTTAAATTATTAATGTAGCTGTTTGAGTTGTTAATGAGACATTTCTCATATTAATTCTCTTACATGGAGGATTTTATAGTAATTCCTCCATTATTTTATCAATTACACGTCAATCTCGCCCCTCCCTACGGTTAGTGATCCCCAGATGTGAAAGTCCCACCACTCCCACCCCCACGCCCACCCCCATCCCCAAATTACCGCTTTCTCCCCGCCTTTGTTTCCTTTCTATTATAATTTATTGTTGAAAGGACCTATAAAAAGGCAGAGAGGAGGGTCGGAGAGTAAGTGGGGTCGGCTAGAGTGCTCATCAATCAAAATTGAGTAAATATTCCAATCTATTAAATCAGATTTAAATTGACAATATCTGATTTTTTATTGTTATCAAAAAATATTTTAATATGTATAAAATTTAAAATAAAATTAATATTTTAATTATTATATTTTTAAATAATAATTTTTTTATAAAAAAATTGTTAATTTAAAAAAAATCATATTTGTATCGTCTAAAATTAAATCTGAATGGTTTTAATATAATGGATTGAGAAATCTTATTAGTTGAATCAACACCCTAGTCAGGTCAGAGTAAGCAGTCGATTAAGGATCTAGCTTGCCAACGACCCGAGGTACGGCACGTTACAACAATAAAGTTGAATGTTATTACAACAATAATATTAATAATTAAATGTTATTATTTTAATACGATCGGTTTGACCTGATTTACTAATTCTTGAATTACTGTCTCGACCGATTCAATGTCTGGTCTGATTTTTTTGAACATTGATAATAATAAAAAAAAAATTTATAGAATATTAAATCCATAAAAAAAATAAGTTAAATATTTTTATTAGAGGGCAGCGTGATTACTTAATTCTTAATTATTTCTCATATATGAAATGAAAATACGATAGTTGGGGAAAAAAAGAAGATAACTTTGATAACGCGAACCCATGAGAAGTACGGATGGTCTCGTGTTCATACGATCATATATCCGTTCTCTCTTGCGCAATATTTCCATTTCCAATTTCAAGCAGGCTTCAGTTTGCAACATACTCTGAGCCAACTAGAAAACTTCGCTTCACATGTTTTCCAGAATCGCTTTCAGGCCTGTTCTGATCATTCACATTCTTCTTCTCTCACAATTTCCACCATCACAAGCACAACCTTCATGGGTTCAATCAGCCGTCTGGTTTGCTGACGGTGGACTCCCAGTTTCCGATGTAAACTCTAATCTCTTCACCCACCTCATTTGCGCTTTCGCCAAAATCAACACATCGTCCTTCGAGCTTTATGTTGCTTCAGACGACGAGTATTCCTTCTCTACTTTCACGACCACCGTAAGACGAAAGAACCCTTCCGTCATTACGCTTCTCTCTATTGGAGGCGATGAGATACCGTCGTCGGTGACCAATGTTTCGTCTAGGAAATCTTTCATTCAGTCCTCTGTAAGAATAGCTAGATCTTATGGGTTTCAAGGACTTGACCTAAACTGGGTTTCTGCTAACACAAGCTCTGACATGAACAATATGGGAATGCTTTTTCAAGAGTGGCGAGAAGCTACAAAATCTGAGGCTCAAAACACTAGTGACCAGGAATTGATCTTAACTGCTTCTCTTAAGATCAGACCAGGTTTGGATTTTCTCTTCTACCCCGTTGAATCAATCAAAAGCAACTTGAACTGGGTACATGTTATGGCTATTAATTATCACATGCCTGGTGGGACAAATTTTACTGCTGCTCACGCTGCTTTGTATGATCCTTCAAGTGATGTCAACACTGACTCTGGTATTAAGGAATGGATTGGTCGAGGAGTTTCTGCTAACCAGCTGGTTTTGTGTTTGCCTCTCTATGGATATGCCTGGACTCTTAAGAACCCTGAGGACAATGCAATAGGAGCACCGGCTACAGTTCTATCCGGTATAAGTTATAGGGACGTCAAAGCTAATTACGTGCAGAGATATGGGGCTGCAGTACTGTATAATTCTACATATGTAGTGAATTACTTCTCATATGGATCAACATGGTTTGGTTTTGATGACGTTGAGGCTGTCAAAATGAAGGTGTCCTATGCAAGGGAAAAGAAGCTACTGGGTTATGTTGTGTGGACTATTTACCATGATGACATCAATTGGGAGCTTTCCACGGCAGCGGCAGCGGCAGCGGC
>QFDD01000754.1:0-31604 GCA_006871305.1 Vachellia collinsii
TCTTAGATCTCGGTTTCTCAAATCCTAGACCTTGACCCCTATTTCCCCTCTGTCCTCAAATCTCAAACCTCGGTGCTCGTTCAACCTGTTCTTTGCGTGCCTTTATCTATTTTACTGGAGAAATTCCTGCGTGTATTTTGTGGGTCCCGTATGTATTTTGAAATTCCTCTCTTCATCTTTTATTTTCTCCCATGCACACAATTTTCAAGGTACAGTGAGACTCACAGAAAAGAATCTCTCCTTGCACGTATAATTTGTTTTCCACATCCCGCGCACCCAGTGCTGCCCTTTTGCCTCAATTTACAATTTAAAGGCCTCAGGCCCAATTGCTTTTGCTGCAAGGCCACAGTCAGGCTCAATGCTTTTTCTAGATTATTTAAAATGGCAGAAGGCCCAAGCTAGATCATATCCTGCCGAAGCTTGCACAATACACCACCCTCGCCACTTCCCTTCTGAAATTTGAGCTTGCACATCATGATTTCTTTAAACAAATTTTCAATGCTGAAATATAGGAACATGAGAATTGAATTGAGTTTGAGAATCTAAATCTTGATATTTTCAATCCTTTTCGTATGATATCTTTAATTGTCATTCTTCTTCTTTATTTTCCATAAAAAAAAATCGTCTGCTGTGCGGTTCGTTTTCAAAAAATATATCAAGAAAACAAACAAAATTTTAAGGGAAGGAAAATGGAGAAGACAGAGGAGGAGAGGACAGAGAGAATAAAGGAGGGAGAACAAACATAAGGAAGGAGAAATAAGATGAAGGGAGGGAAATGAGAGTTCAGAGAGGAGGAAAATAAATATTATTCAAATCATCAAACATATAAAATAAATAAGTTGAAATGCTATTTATATGTCTCAACTTAATTATTAGAGGAGGAAGAAATCAGATGAAGAGAGTGAAAGGAGAATTCAGAAGAGAAGGAAAATCAATATTATTCAAATCATCAAACATACAAAGTAAATGAATTGAAGTGCTATTTATAGATCTCAACTTAACCCTAAAAATTAATGGCAGAACATTATAGAAATTTAGAATTAAATGCAAAATCAAAATTAATGATAAAAAATGATAATTATTCCATAGTAAAACCCAAATATTCTCTAACAATGATAAATATCCTAAATACCTGAAAATACTAATTAACCATTATTCCATATCCCATCACAAACCAACACTCTAAGCCAGTATACTCGCCAGTATACTCGATTACTCGTTATGAATTACAGAAAATTTCAGCTGGCCTTCCAGCTTAAAGATCTGGAACTCCAATCCTCACTCTGAATCCCATTTTCGGGAGTAACGTGATGTTATATGAACAATTTATTTTAAAAACCGAAAGTTATTTAAAAAATATTTTCCATGAAAGCTAAAATTTTTCAATAAACACTTCCCCTGCACTAAATGAAGGTTATCAGAATTTTGTATTATACATATTTTTAAAGATGTCAACAGATATTATGAACGAATGATCTTGGTCACTATCAGTGGTGTAATTTTCTACATAAAAATACCTTCTTTTACAAAGGTGCGATTTTTATTTTTCAATTTTTCAATCCACACATCTCTTATTTTGACAATGTTCCAACAATGATTCTCTCTCAGTCGAAACGGAGCCACTTCTAGGAGGCGCCATCATAGTCCGTGATTCTATTCTGTTCTTGCGGTGCATGTCTACTCTGTAGAACTTTCTAGTCCTGATTACCAATATGAAAGAGATGAAGCAGCCTATAAGGGTCGACGCTGTGATTATGAGAAAGGCCATCTTGTAGCAGTGAACTCCTATGCATGTTAAGTCTTCCCCTTCTTCCACTGTGAGTCCCTCTGCCTGAAACTGTTTCAACGCCTCCATGTCGTATAAAAAGCCTGTCACTTTCACGTTCATTATGTAAGCTCCCAAAGGGCTCGCAAATCCCCCGAAATTGAGCAAAGTGGAGTAATACTTCAGGCCGAATATTTCAGATATAATGGCGAATATCAACGGCCACTGCGCTCCGAAACAAAACCCAGCGATCAACGAAGCAAAGTAGAGAGAATTGGGGACACCGAAGGCAATTAGAAGATGCCCCACGCATGACAGAAGCATAATCAGAGAGAGCATCAGAGGACGAGGAAATTTGTATTTGGTCAGGAAGATTTCAGAGGCGAAGCCGGCGACCACTCGTCCCAGATAGTTCCATATGCTAACTAAGGACACGAAGGTGGAGATGCTCCTGCTCGGGTATCCCAAGGATTTTGCGATTTGTCCCAAGTTGTCGATGGCAGTCAAAGTTCCACCGACACTGAAAGTTGAGGCAGTGAACAGAACCAGCATGTCAATGCTGAACAGAGCTTGCAATACGGTATAGTCCTCTCCCCTGTTTGGGGGCTTAAAGACGTTTCCCAGACAACAGCTTTCATTCTCCAGTTCGGTGGTATTGGAGAAAGATTCTAGCTGTGGCTGAATTGATTCCGTCATTGGAGGCGGAGCCTCAGTGGCGACCATCACTTCAGCACTACCGATCAAGTCTTGTTTTTTGGCTCTCCATAGATACATTTCCTCCCTGAAAACTACGGCGAGCGGGAGAAGAAGCAAGAACAGAACCATGAGGCCATCGAACACATACTCAATCCTCGTAAAGCTCCGCTTGTTCTGTACGATGATCAATACCATGAGGAACCCGGCAAGGCCAAGCGAGATATAAAGAAGATTATAGAAAACCCTGAGCTCCTTAGGTTGTCGGTTTGTGGTCAATATCCGAATTGTTGGGAGGAAAAAGATGGAGACGGCGGCAGGAATCCAAGCAATGAGCAAGATGAGGGATTTGGTGTCGTCGCCGTAGAAGCCATGGTAAATCTGAGTTATAATGGCGCCACTGAGGCCAACATAACCCTTGAGAAGCCCCAAAACGCTGCCACGGCTTCCGGGGAAGTTCTTAACGCACGTGACTAAAGCTCCGGTATTGGAAAAGGTCTGGGAATTAGCACCGATGCAGATGTAGAGACACATTTGCCAGACTTGGGGCTTAGCAATACGGCCAGTGACGGCGAGCCAGATGACGAAGTATCCAGAGAAATTCATGAGGGCCCCCAGGGAGAGGACCACCCAAGGAGGAGTGAACTCGTTGATCAACCCGGACACGACCCCGACGTTGGCACCCAAGTCTTTGAAGAAACTGAGCAAGTTGAGAGTGGTCTGGTCGTAGCCCAATGAGGTCTTGATGTCGTTTGAGTATGAACCGAACATATAAGTAGCGCCGGAGACTGCCATGATTAGCAGAGAGGCGAAGACCGTAAACCAGCGGCCGGTTATCACTTGGTGGCCGATATTTCTCGGTTCTGTGGAGCCACTACCACTGGTACTGGCCTCTTTAGCCGCCATTGTTGCGACGGTGTTGTGGAGTTCGTGGTGTGGAAAGTGGTTGTATGGACTGAGTGAGAAAGGACGATGAATCACATGTGCTGGGGAAATTATATCACATCACATGTCCCACAAGAGGCTGGACTCATAATTGGGGAATGGGGATGGCCATCATAATACCACACCGATGAAGGAACCTCAAGGATCGTCGTTTCCGTGTAATCTTAATTGTCTGGTTTAAATCATTAACAAGCCATCCAACAAGAATCTATAACCATGCCTCCATCGTCGTTTCTGTTGAATGGTGGGGTTGCATTTCTTTTTTGGAATTATGGAAAACTAAATGAGATAAGTAAATGCATAGACGTTGAGTGGAGTAGAATAAATCAGGGAAGTGAAGACGCAAACATTTTAATTATCAGCCACTGAATATAACAGACGGTGGAGATTTGGCTGTAAGAATAGGCTGAGAGATTTTGAGTGGCGTGATGTGGCCAAAGGACAAGCGCACTTGCAGACTAAATGGGATCAAAGAAAAGAAGGAATGACATCGAACACGCACTCAGAGGACAACAAATTGGCTAAATTTCTTCCGTCCGGCAAATAGAAAACCATTAGAAGAGGAACTTACCATCATATAAGGAAGCTAGCCACACAAACGCAGGGCAATCGGGTTGATGGAGGCAGGGCTTATCGTCGGCACTCGGCGGCGACGGCGAGCAGAGTTTTGGTCCGTTCGGGGAGAATTTTGCCGACGAGACGAACAATGAATCAGTGATTTGAGATTCCAGAGTTTAGGTTACTGTTTTGGTTTCCTACTTCCTAGATTTGACTTCGGCTTCTGTTTTTTAAGTGGGATTGTAAAGCAGTAGAGAAGTGGGATTGTTGGACTTGGGCAGGATTTAACTTGGGCCTCTTCTGAAGTGGGCTTGCTTCATTAAAATTTCGATTACAGATTTACAGCCCAGCTTTGAATTACTCTAATATACAAAATACCAAATCAGGCAGCATTATCAATTTGGAATTTTTGAAATCTTACCAAAAGACCTCTCTACCCTCAATTCGCCCTTTCTCTCTCCTTGACCTGCAAGTACAGTATCGTCGCCGCTGCCTATGCACTAATTGAAGGTCCCAAGCCACGACCTTATGCCATGCCTGATGGAATTGTTTGACTCTTCTTTCCAGCTCTGGGCCTTTGAACCCTCGATCAAAGGCCTTGCTTCGTTCATAACATGCATGGCAAATTCAAGTAAGGAGAGCTTCCCTGAGACCAGGAACAGATCCAAGACGGATGATTGGTAGCATGATTTTGTTGGCATGGCATTCACCTCTCACCGTGAGGCTCATCTTCATTTTCAACCATTTCCTGCGTTAGTGATATTAAAAGTAAAACTCTTGCCTTTGCTTGGGGATTGGCTTTCTCTAATTCACTCCATTAGCAGTTGCAAATTCCCAAACTTTCTTGGAAAACTCAAAAATTTGCGATCAAGCCCTTTTTCCTGCATTCATTTGGAATTTCCCTTCTAGACTCCTCATTTTGTGCAAGCATGTTGTTGTTATTTTTTTTTATGGATACATATATGTAGATAACACTGGAGAAGGCCAGAATTAAACTAAAGAAAGTTTAGTCAGAAAAATTTTCATGAATTTATTTAAGCTTCGAAGTTGCTAGACTGTTTTGAATTGCCTTATGAACTGTAATAAATAGGCAATGGCTAATCAATTATAATAAATAACTAATTAACTGTAGTTAATATCTTATAATAGTTATCAATTGCCTTATTAAGTATAGTAAATATGAAATTTGAAATAAATCTTTGTTTCCCCTCCTTTCTTATTCTCCTGAAATACAGAGTGAACTCCATTTTTATTCCTCCTCCAATTTTTTGCTTCTCTTCATCAACATCAGAGATGGCCTCATTTAATGAAAAGCTCCTAGTTTTCTGTTCGCCTGTTCCAAAATCTTCATGACCAATGCTTACTCCACAGTTCCAACATTTGATAAATTTTGAGTCAATAGCTGATTTAATTGAGCATTGCATAAACCATTACAATGCAACCCTGTTTAGGACACCAATGAGTAGCAATGCTAAATGGAGAAAATAACATCGTGAATCTATCTAATCTACTCTATCTGCCAAGACATAGTACTTGTTGCAGAACTAAACATTTGAAAATTCAATCTCTGGAACTCCATTAACACGCTGCAATAAGAAAAAAAGGTAACGATGATGATGAATCTGGAATTTTTTCCATGGACCAAAAAAAATCTCTCAGCATCAATTATGATACAATGCTTTAATAAAGGAGGAGTGGAGGCATTGCCACCGAAACAAAAGATCAACAGTAGTTAAGATGCACACCTATTAGAGTTTGAAACAAGGGTCTAACCAATGCAATGAATAGCAACTGATAATCGAGCCTTCGAATAAGGAGTTTAAAAAAAAGAAATCAAATTATTATACATAATTAGTGAAAGCTGGAACATTTTTTTTTAAATAGTGAAACCAGAACTAAATTTTGGACAAGTTGACAGTCAAGACTCGAAAAAAATTGGGTCCATAAAAAACAACACAGAATTTTGAACAAAAAATATATAAGACTTACCACTTAATAAGCCAGCGGGAAAGAAAAAGCTCATTACAGGGACCTTTTCCAAGACTTCTCTGTAATTTTCAATTGAGGGAAGAAAGGAGAGAACCTTCACTTGTAGAACTCCGCTGAGGAAGGGATAGATGGCAGAGGGAGAGGAAGCGAGACTCGTTGCCAGCCATGGCAGCTCCAATGTCTCCGAAGACCTTCAAACCCTCTAACCTTTTAGTAGTGAATGGGCTTGCATGCTTTAGAACAGATCTTCCCGTACTTCAGAGTTCAGGATGATTTCGTGTTGGTAGAGGGAAATGATCTCCAAATGGAGATGACATTGACACGTGCGATGGAGAGGGAAAAGTCAGTAACTGAGAAGGGTATATAAGTAAATCAGCAACATTTTGAAATTCATTGTGAACTAGTCTGGTATTATGAAGATTTAGATTTTTGATATTTCCAAGGTATTTTTCTGAGATGTTCCCTGACATTCTCAAAAGAGACAAAACAGCGTCAAAAATCAAAGTGCTAACAAACAAAAAGAACAGAATGAATCGAGTTCAGTTCAGTCATGAGTGACAGTTGGATTCTGGTCGCATCGAATTTTGACGGTGGGTTTGAAGGTGTTGGGGCGATACATCCAGTCCTGTCTGCTCCTTGCTGTGTTGAAAATTGAAATCATCAAAGCTTGGCTGCAACTCCTCATCCTCCTCGATGAACCAAACGCCCTACAGTTGGATTATTGTTTCTTAAGTGTATCTTATAGAATATGGATAACGCATTATTTATTTTAAATTGAGAGGATATATTTTTAATGCACTCCGGTTGAAATTTTAGTGAAAACAAATATTGGATGACGTTAGTATTCTGTGAATAGGACTTTTTAAGAAATTGATTTATGTTTTAAATAAAAAGAATTTAGGATTGCGGTATTATCATCAAGATCGGATGATGTGATGAGAGGGAGCTTAAATTTATGAAACATTGAAGGGGACGTTACTGTTTCATGATCACCGTCTAGCCATTATTGCCAGCAACGTAATGTGTTATTGGATAATGAGCAGAAAGAAAAAAAAACTCGTGGCATGGATGGTGACGTGCAGAGGGTGTTCAGGGTGGGCGAGCAACTTGATTTATTGAATGATTAAAAAGGTTAAACAAACCACTTAATTACAATGTAAAGTTTTTATACGTATTATTAAATTATAAATCAGTTCATAAATTAAATAAATTAGTTTAAAAGAGATGATAAACATACAAATCATTAAAATAATATTTTTAATCTTTTTAAAAAATTCATTTAAGTTTTGTATTAAGGAAGAGAGAGGCTCCCGGCGTTGTTAATTTTTTCCCACCAGGTCCAACGTTGATTCCAAGATTCTTGAGTCAAACTCAGGGGTCCCCTTTTGCCTTATATCATGACAGGAAATGAGAAATGATGCTGGGGTGCGCTATCGTTAGTGTTAATTAACGACGCTGAATCTTTGCAGGCCTGTGGGGCGAAGGAGATGAACGTTGATAAGCGATAAGCGATAAGAACAAGGGGATGACGTCATATGGCGCGTCATCAGCTCCACTCAAAAGCCCATTTGGAATTATTGTGCGCGCCGTGGCCGCCATGCATGGATAAGCCATCATCATGAACTCGCACCAGGCGATGAAAACAACTCAGGCGACTTTGAATTTCAATAAAAATGCTGCAGGATGCAGGCCCCATCCTCCTCCCTCTCTGCGCCCCCCCCCCCGGGCCGGCCCTTTGCTCCCTTCCTTTCCTACGCTTTTGGTTCCCCCAACAGAGTACAATAACAGGAAAATAGACATATTTAGAGGACAGGCAAATAAGGCACATCAAAAACCAGATGTGACCATTTCAAACTGAAGCCACGAGTCACAACTCACAACCCCAACGGACGCATTAAAAACCATCGCTCTCAGCCAATATGCTCACCATGAATTATATTCTGTTTGATCAAGCCAACATACATGCCCTGACTCTACAAAAATTATTTAAACTATTTTTCTATTGAAAAAACAAATAAGATTATTTTAGTACCTGTAGTTTCCCTGAACCAACACCCTCTTTCAACAAATGATACGCATCACGGCTTTTGGTTTTATATATTCCTGTAGATATTTACTATGAAGACATGATTTTTTTTTGTTGGGTGCAATATCAAGACATGATTTTTGAATCCACACGTCTCTTGTTTTGAAAATGTTGCAACAGTGGTTCTCTCTCCGGAGAAACGGTGCCACTTCTGGCAGGAGGAGGGGTCATCACGGCCTGTGCTTCCGTTTTGTACTTGCTGTGCACATCGACTCTGTAGAACTTTCTAGTCCTGATCACCAATATGACAGAGATGAAGCAGCCTATAAGCGTCGATGCTGTGATTATCAGAAAGGCCATCTTGTAGCAGTGAACTCCTATGCAAGTCAAGTCTTCCCCTGCTTTCACTGAGAGTCCCTTTGCCTCCAACTGTTTTGACGCCTCCTTGTCGTATAAATAACCCGTCACCTTCACGTTCAGTATGTAAGCTCCCAAAGGGCTCGCCACTCCCCCGAAATTCATCAAAGTGGAGCAATACTTGAGGCCGAATATTTCTGATATGATGGCGTATATCAAAGGCCACTCTGCTCCGAAGCAGAACCCGGCAATCACGGAAGAAAAGTAGAGAGAATTGGGGACACCGAAGGCAATTAGAAGATGTCCCACGCATGACAGAAGCATAACCAGTGAGAGCATAAGTGGACGGGGGAATTTGTATTTGGTCAGGAAGATTTCAGAGGAGAAACCAGCGACCACTCGTCCCAAGTAGTTCCATATGCTAACTAAGGAAACGAAGGTGGAGATCCTCTTAGTCGGGTATTCCAAGGATTTTGCGATTTGTCCCAAGTTGTCGATGGCAGTCAAAGATCCACCGAGACAGAAGGTTGAGGCGGCGAACAGAACCAGCATGTCAACGCTGAACAGAGCTTGCAATATGGTATAGTCTTCTCCCCTGTTTGGTGGTTTAAAGACGTTGATGAAACAAGAACTTTCCTTCTCTGACTTGGTTGTATCAGTGAAAGATCCTAGCTGTGGCTGAATTGATTCTGTCATTGGAGGCGGAGCTTCGGTGACGATGATCACTTCAGAAGTACCGGTCAAGGCTTGTTTTTGCGATCTCCAGAGGTTCAGTTCCTCCCTGAAAACTACGGCGAGTGGGAGAAAAAGTAATAGCAAAACCATGAGGGCATCGAACGCATAGTCAGTCCTCGTAAAGCTGAGGTTGTTCTGCACGATGATCAATACCATGAGGAATCCGGCAAGGCCAAGCGAGGCATAAAGAAGATCATAGAAAACTCTGAGCTCATTAGGTTGTCGAGTTCTGTTCAATATCCGAAGTGTTGGAAGGAAAAAGATGGAGACGGCGGCAGGAATCCAAGCGATGAGCAAGATGAGGGATTTGGTATCGTCACCATACAAGGCATGGTAAATCTGAGTTATGACGGCTCCGCTGAGGCCAATATAACCCTTGAGAAGCCCCAGAACGCTGCCACGGCTTCCGGGGAAGTTCTTAACGGACGTGACCAGAGCGGCGGTATTGGAAAAACTCTGGGAATTGGCACCAATGCAGATGTAGAGACACATTTGCCAGACTTGAGGTTTGGCCATACGGCCAGTGACGGCTAGCCAGATCATGAAGTAGCCGAAGAAATTCATGACAGCCCCCACAGAGAGGACAGCCCAGGTGGGAGTGATCTCGTTGATGAGGCCGGACAGGACGCCCACGTTGGCACCCAAGTCTTTGAAGAAACTGAGCAAGTTGAGAGTGGTCTGGTCGTAGCCTAACGAGGTCTTGATGTCGTTGGAGTATGAACCGAACACATAGGTGGCGCCGGAGAAGGCCATGATTAGCAGAGAGGCGAAGACCGTGAACCAGCGGCCGGTGATCACTCGATAGATGATGCTTCTCAGTTCAGCGGAGCCACCACTGCCGGTATTGACCTCTGTGGCCACCATTGTTGTGGAGCTTGTGGTTCGGAACGAGATCGTATAGAAGAATGAGAAAAGAGGATGACCCAAGCGGAATAAGAATCACATATATATTGTTGGAAATTAGATATCACAATCATCACATGTCCCGCTAGAGACTGGACTCACATGGCTAGGGATATATGGCCCATCACAAGGAGGAATCGCAAGGATCGTTAGTGACGTTTAACCGTATTCGTTGGTGTCCAGTCTAATTCATTGACAAGCAATCCGCGTTCCATAAACTATATATAACCATATCTCCACTGTCCTCTCTGTTGAGTGGCTTAGGTGCGGTCCTTTTTAAGACTGTGTTGGAAAGCCATGTCCAGTAAATCCAGTAGGTGGAGGTCAAATAAACGAGGGAGATAGATCCGCAGATTTATTAATTATCAGCCAATGGATATATCTGACGGGGGAGATTTAACTAACCTGGCTGTAAAAATGGGTTGAAAGGTTCGGTTTGAAGGTGAGGGAGTTGGCGCTTTTGGTGTGACAGTGATAACGATGCCTTCCTTCCACGTTTTGTTTTGGACAATCACAATTTTTCAACTATAAATAAATGAAAGAGGCTTATTAAATAGTTTTTAGAACTTTATCAGTTATCATTATCCTATTTCCCCCTTCATTGAAATCTAATTGTCATTCTCTCTCTCTCTCTCTCTCTCTTTTTATGTTCGTTGAAATTGAAGCTTTTAAGTTGTAACTCGCTTCTCTCCCCTTGGATGAATCAAATGAATATGATGGTGGCCCTACCCTTCCAAGTATTAGTATTGAAAATGTTCAGATCTTTGGTGTATTTCAATACGTAATTAGATATCTTATAAAATACCAATAATTAATTATTTGTTCTTTAATTCATGTTAAAATTCCGGGTAAGAAGTATATACATAGATTGGGTTTAGGAGTGAGTGAATAAAACTTTTTTAAGATCAACAATGTAATATTTGAAATGAGAAAAAATTGAATACTGCAGGATCATGCATCGTGAAATTGTTAAACGTGTTTGAATGGATGAACAAAGGCGGCCGAGTCGCAGTCGCGTGCCAGTTGAGTTGCGAGTTGCGTACTTCCATATTTGGTTAGATTTGGTCCAAGCTTCCTAGTCGCGTGTTAACGTTAACCATTTGTTACTGGGTCGTCCAACATTGTTTCCAGGATTCCTGAGCTTAGGAGGCATGCATGTGGGCCCAGCTCACTAGTTCCTCTTCCCACCTCTCTCAGGAAATTATATTATAATCATTACTGAATCCTGATTCATGCAAGTTGAACGATGCTCCCGCCTGTGTTTTTTTTTTTTTTTTTACGAGATTCGTTTGACGGCTTTTTTAAATGAAACAGTAACCCTTCATGTCAGTCATTCGTTGTAGTTTTCTAATAAAATCTCGAGGCGAGCATCACATACAAGATAATTGGACCGGAGAAATCATAATTATGATGAGTTTGACCGGTTCAGATTGTAAATAATGTCACGTAATATTCCTTCACTTCACATTTAACCTGGACACGCAAACGTGGTTAACGTAATTAGATAAAGACCCATCATATACCAATCAACTAAATTAATAAAACCACGAATACCATTGAGCTTCAAGACAGATTTAAATGAAAGTAAACTAACGAGAATGTCACAGGCAATCTCTCTACGGACTTCGAAGTTAACAGAGAACAATGGTGCCGAGTCCAACAAGAAAACAAAACGTCACTTTTACATAAAAAAAACTATAATGATGCTTACATGGCCACACTTGGGAGAGATGTTTCATTCTACTCTTTAATTTTTAAATCTAACACGCAACAATATGCCCTCAGGTGACTCCAGCGTTCAATTTTACAGAACAGCACGGTGTGTGGGGGGAGAAACTGTTTCAAATTCTAAATATATAGTTAGTAGTTGATATAACATATACAGTCAGCCTCACCGTCGTCCCTCCAACGAGAATTGATGACAGTAAAGACGATTCCTTTAAATTCACCGCACTAGCCACTAGTTCTTTCACACTCAGTAGAACGATCAAGCAGATTCTTGCACAAACTATGAGCTCAAGGCCCAATGGTTTTCATAGATCATGTTAATAGCTCAATGCCCAATCTCGATCCCGGGCAAAACGCAAGTGCAGCTTCTTCTTTCGAGCCTTGACTTAAAAGAAAAATACCGAAATTAGTCAACAGCAGATAATAAAAACTCTGGATGCCTCATGCAAAATATATATGTATAAATACTTGAGATGACAAGAAAATAAAGTAGTCTTGACAAGTGCATAGCCGGCTGCATATGTAAGTGTGGCATGATTATAAGCAGCCGACTTTGAACTCCACTAAAAATGTTGCAGGCCTCACACCACCATTTCTGTTGAACTATATATCTGAACTTACACACAAACATGTTCATTGTTTTTTAGTCCCTTGACATTATCAATACTTCACTCCAGATACAAATGCGTCAAGACATAACGGCCAAACACAAGTTCAGCAAATACCTTATGAAGAACAACAGAAGTGTGCACCACCCTGTCCTATATTGCATTATATATATATATATATATATTAAGCTTTGATACACTAAAAAAAAGGTTATTGCTGCTTCCTTTTCTACGCTTCTGGGTCCACTAAGAGATTGAAAGTTTTAGAACAGCAGTGAGGCATGGATGAAGGTGAAGCAAAGAGAATGGAAGAGGGACACAGATATAAATATGCAGGGAATGATGATGATCATGAGGAAGAAAGAAAGAAACCCAATGACATGGATTTGGAAACTAAGGAGCATGAGCATGAGAAAGAGATGAAAGTCAACACAACAGACGTTGAACAGAATGCGGAGAAGGAGGAGAAGACACAGGTTAAGTACAAAACTAAGAGAATTGCAACCCTAGATGCCTTTAGGGGCCTCACGATAGTGGTCTGTATGCTTCTGTTTCATCATCATTAGAATAAATGAATCGTGTGAACACACACACACACACACACATTTAATGGTACAGTTTGAAATTGAAATTTCAAGTTAATTTTGTTGTTTTTGGGATGTTGGTATGTAGTTGATGATCCTGGTAGACGATGCTGGAGGAGCCTATCCACGTATAGATCACTCCCCATGGAATGGATGTACATTGGCCGATTTTGTTATGCCTTTCTTTCTTTTCATTGTTGGGGTTGCGATTGCCCTCGCTTTCAAGGTATCTCCACTCTGTCCTGTTCTAAATTATTTATTAGACCTATGTCTTTTCAAAAGCTTATTTATTCAGAGTCCATATTGTTATAACAAAGCAGAGAGTCCCGAAGTTAACGGATGCAGTGAAGAAGATCATTGTTAGGACATTGAAGCTTATATTCTGGGGTATTATTTTGCAAGGTAATCTAAACCAAACGCCTCAGTCCAATAGATTTGTATCAATTAATATATGAAGTGATTCGTATCAATTCTGGGATCTGACTATATAACATGGTGCAGGCGGTTACTCTCATGCTCCTGATGATCTATCCTATGGGGTTAATATGAAAATTATCAGATGGTGTGGCATTCTCCAGGTTTGAACTTGTGGAGATATAATTCAAAGTCACATCTTTTAGTATATATTCTTTTTAACTTTCTTCTTAATGTTGTCAAACCACTTAGTCTTTGTGGATTTCCAGAGAATAGCTCTTGTGTACTGCGTGATTGCTCTGATAGAGGCATTCACCGCCAAGCAAAGATCAACTTCCTTAAGCCCTGGACTTCTCTCCATTTTCAGAGCATATAAATGGCAATGGTAAGAACTAGGGAGCTAAGAAAAATAAAATACCCTGTTCTTCGTAATCCTTTTCCTATTAATTTATGTATTTAATGAATGAATGGATTGATCAATTCGTGACCTTATGATAGGCTAGGGGGATTTGTGGCATTCCTCATATACATGATCACAGCCTATACACTCTATGTTCCAGATTGGAGCTTTGTGGATCGCAATGAAGATGAACCCATGAGATACACTGTATCCATCTCTCTCTCCCCACTTTACATTATTTCATATACACACATGTGACGCTGCAACACTTTATTTTTGTCCTTTTCTTCCTTTTCCCAAATAGGTGATTTGTGGAGTCAGAGGAGACGTAGAACCAGCATGTAACGCTGTCGGATATGTGGATCGACAAGTTTGGGGAATCAACCATCTTTATTCTTATCCTGTCTGGAGACGTCTCAAGGTCACTTACTCTCTTCTTCAATTTTAAAGACCTATCCAAGTTAAATTTTCAGTCCCATTGTAATATTATTTTTCTCCCCATATTGCAGGTGTGCACATTCAGTTCCCGAGGTGAAGATCCTCTACGCGATGATGCTCCAACTTGGTGCCGTGCTCCTTTTGAACCCGAAGGCTTGTTAAGGTTTCTTCTTTTTATGAACCACACACACGCACACACATATTATGAAGAACTGTCCGTTAATTGGAAAGGTTTCAAAGGTTGGACTTTATTGCGTTCCTTTTCTGTGAACTAGCTCTATATCTGCTGTCATGTCTGGGACCATCGGCATCCATTATGGGCATGTCTTGATTCACTTCAAGGTTAGAGTTCTTTCCCAAGGACCTAACCCACAAATTCAAAGTTATTTTGGTAGATAAGAATCTGAAAAATTTGTGCAGGACCATTCCGAGAGGCTCAAGCAGTGGGTCTCAATGGGGGTTGCATTACTCATTGTAGCCATCATTCTCCATTTTACAGATGGTAAGTTCAAAAAGGCATGTACTTCTTCAAAATTAATTATATATATATATATATATCCATGATACTGATTTTTGCTGGTGAGTTCTGTTAAATGCAGCTATTCCACTTAACAAGCAACTCTACAGCTTCAGCTATGTTTGTTTCACTGCAGGGGCTGCTGGTATTGTGTTTTCTGGGCTTTACGTGCTGGTAAATCATATATTGCGATTCAACTACAATTTTTCATCTTCTCTATCCTTAGTTGTTCTCTTCCAGCGTGTCTCTCTTCTGAAACATATTTTTGTGAACAGATCGATGTGTGGGGTCTTCGGACTCCCTTCTTGTTTCTGGAGTGGATAGGAATGAACGCGATGCTAGTGTATGTGTTGGCGGCACAAGGCATATTTGCAGCATTTGTGAATGGATGGTACTATGAAGATCCAAAGAACTCACTGGTAAGAAGAAATGAAACACCCTTTTATTTTTATTATTCATCATCTATTTTGATCACCCTTTTATTGGATGAATCCTGAAAATCAGGTGCACTGGATCTATAAGCATGTGTTTGTGAATGTGTGGCATTCAGAGAAGGTGGGAACTCTTTTATACGTTATATTTGCGGAGATTACTTTCTGGGCTGTGGTTTCTGGAATCTTGCACAAGTTAGGAATATACTGGAAGCTATAAGTGAAGACCGGCGATTCTTGCCTGTTCGCTCCGCTGTTTCATTGTGTTCTTCTTTTTGGTGGTTTACGACCATTTCACTGTTCTTTATATCATGTTTTATTCCGTTTTGCAATTTTCGGAGTTCTTCTTTTGTGAAGAAAAAAGTGGTATATGCTGGCGTAGAATCAGTACGGAATGGCTCCGGTGCAAGCAACGCAAAAAAGCACCGGATAAATTAAGGGTATAATTATATTTATTTTATTTGAAAAGACTCCTGGAAGAATTATCTCACTGAAAAATTAATTATAAAATGAAACTTTTTACATATATGTAGCTTTGCTTCCACAATATACAACTGAACTTCTACGTTATGTACAACTAAATTTTTATATGTACAACTGAACAGGTTTCATTCTTCAATTAATTCTCTAATGATCAATTTTTTTCCCCAATTTTGCCAAGACTCTTCTAGAAAAGCTATTTATCATTAGATCCAACAAACAGCCATGGAAAAAGGAGTTAAGAACCTTGAAGAAGAAGAGAATTAGCATGGAGCCAAAATACTAATGGGCTCTCCGTAATAATTTAGTTTTCTCAATATATGAAGCCGTAAAGGGTTGAATAAGCTTTCTCATCAATCTCCATGTGGAGTAATTCACCCTTATTGAATCCCACAGATCAAATTTAATATGGGAGGGCAGGGAAAGTGGGTTTTGGGGCTTGTCTGACGTGAAGCACGTTTTTGTATAATTAATACGATAATGATTTGTCCACGATAATGATTTGTCAATGTAGCAGGAATCTGTTGGGTTCTGTATAAGATGCCGACGGAGAGGGGGTTAAAAGACAAGGAATCTTAAAAGTATCGATTTTCGGAGAGAAACGGCAGAAATCTTGGGGCGAGCACCGAGCAGACGTTAATATCACAGGGAAAGAAGCCACATCGTGCAATTTAAAACTCCAAAAGACCAAACACAGTAAGACTCCTGCCAGCGTTTATATCTCATTGGACATACTCGGGCAAAAAAAAAAATCTCATTGGATATATAAAATATCAGCCGTTCCTGTCAATGACCACAGTATAATGATTCACATGTAGTTACAGTCCATGCAATTAACGATACAAATCGTTTGCTTCTGAAAGCTGCTTCTGCTCTCAGTGCCGTCCGCGTAAGGAACAAGGCAAGTTGCTAATCAAGTTCTGAATAAAACCACGAAACAAGTCAACAGCCCATACAAAGCATCCAAGTTGGGATTATCGGAATCCCCGAGGGCATGCCCCTTTAAATTTCTTTTTTTTTTTTCAAATAAAAAGACACAAGTAAGTAGTAACACAGATTTAGAGGATTGCGGATAGTTAGTTAGCTGGCAGAACATCACAGAAGTGATAATGAATTTACAATATTCCATCTACAGCTACTCCTTGCTGCTGCCTTCTCATTTCTATGCACCCAGTTAAACATTATGCGAGCTCTAAAACACAATCGTTTTCATAACATATACTAGCGTATTCCACAATTAAATCTAAAGACCAGACCAAGTTAACACTGTACAGAGGCATAGGTTTATCCAGAAGGCTCCATTGTCGGCCACCGGCCACCGGGAATCAAGTCAATCCCAGCCCATCAACATCCTCCAAACTCCTTCCTCAATCTTGCTCCTCGCAGCACGCAATCCCTCCCCCTCATCCACCAATATTCTATACACTTCCCACTCTCTGTCCCCAATCATGTGCCTTCTAATCTCAGCCTGTTTCAACAGTCAACCACCATATATATTAGCACGCGCTCTGTTCAAAACAATACTCATAAGCAACGTGTATAAATTGAGCTTTTCCATCTATAGCTCTGGCCAGAAACTAAGCAGCGGCCTTAGGGGAAATGACTTCACTGAACAATTACAGCAAATGTCACAAACTAAGCAGCAGAAAGCATAGACATAGATAAGTAATTACCAGAAAGATGCAGGTGTCTAGCATTTTGAGAGCAAGAGTAATGTCATAGAAAACAAGGGGTCGTCCTTTGCCTGATAACTCCACGGGGTTTGCAACTAGAAGCTCAGTATCAGGGCCCTTGCTTAAAACAGCTACTCTGAGAGGACGAAGTAGTTCCATCCTGAGGCGAGATGCCAATGAATTCTGTTTGCTGGGGTCAACTATCTTTTTCCCATCTGCTTGCATGATGAACAAGTCAATCTCGCATTTTCCTCTGGGTTTTTTAGAGAAGCGCCCATAAGAAATCTGGTTGGTTCACAAATTTTACAGTGAGGCTATATGCCATTGTCCAATGCATGCAACGTATTCATATGTAAGTTCACAATATACCTGCCTACCTGAATGTTGTAGTCCTTCAGAGTTCTCATGATGTCATAAAGAAGAGCTTTGTGATCTTGGCACATAATTTGGACAAGCGTATGAGCAGGACTCAGCAAGTTATCCATTGTAATAGAAACCTTATCCGAAGAGAGAAATCTACTCCGAACTGAATCAGACAATTCCATATCAAAGACGTCTTCTGTGATTGCAGTTGGAAGAAAAGAAGATGCTTGGGAGCATGCAGTAATTTCTGGGCCAACTAATTCAACATCAATAGTGATTATGGCATCCCCTAACATAGCTGTCAAGTGCTCAATCGTGTCATCCCTCCTTTTCTTTGTATGTAGAAGCTCCCTGATATAGTTGTATCATCAAAGAGTGAATTACATTAGTAATCTTGTTGGAAATTTACTACAAAATATCAATGACCACTTTCATTCAAAAAGCATATTTCACCATTCACTAATAACTATTTCAAAATCTTTGAAAGGCCTACAAATCTCAGAATTAGATTGTTTCAGAAGTTTTATAGAGAATGAACAACCTGGTGTCTGTGATGAAAAACAGATCCATCACTTTTCCATCAGGGGTTGTAGACACCTTCACTTTCTTAATGATAAGCTCTTGCTCACAAAGAACCTCGGTAACATCTGTGGACATCATAAAGACATTTCATTATTTCGTCTTGTATACTAAATTCCAAACAACAACCACATCACAAATTGATGTGGTTTGATGAAAAGCAAGGATCTTCTAGTCAAGAAATCTACAGTGTGGGTGGCTCCACCAAGAGAAGCATATGCTCTTGGATAGCACAAAACAGAGCTTTAAAACCAGAATGAATCTTGAAAAAGGCATCAAACTGCTGTTGGAAGATCATCTGTTCTGTTTTTTTTTTTTTTTTGTGGCATGATTTTCGCAACAATCTAACATATCTCTGATCCATTTCCAGAATTTTCGAAAGAATTTCAGAAAAGCAGGACAAATGGGTAATGGAGGATGGGGAATAGCACACAAGTGTAACACCAACATCATGAATCTGAGATTTTAATTGGGGGGAAGCTAGAAACAATTTAGCCCACTGAAGAAGCCTTGAACTCACTAAAAATTGTTAAGACTCCACCATCAAATTGTGAACATATAAATAAAGATTGAGAGTTACCATGTAAAAGGCCTTTACGATCATGGCAACAAAACTTCAGAAGAAACACATCGGGAGGCTTGGGAGGCTGCAAGTCAGAGCGGTAGTAAGAGAATCCAGACGCGGAAGAACAAGATGGGCACACCTCGATTAGCCTCTTCTTTAACAAACTCCACCTCGTCTTGGATTTCCCAATCACCCAGAAAACTACGTAACACCATTTCCCATCTGTTGATACGTCTTGAATGTGGGAAAAGAAAAGGAGAGAAGACAACCAAAGATTAAAATCAGTCCCAAATTAGACAATTTTAAATGGGTAATCAATGATCGAAAATGAAGCCCGAAAAGAACTTGGCAGATTGAATCGGTAATATCGGAGAAAATCACTAGCTAAAGATAAAGCAACAGACACACCTATCAATCAAATTTACAGAGAACAAAGGGAAAGAAAATAAGCGGATTATCAGAAATCCCAACCCCATCCATCATTTCTGAGCCAATTGGATGATTATATGGACGTTGAGTTACCTCCTTTGACAATGCTCAAACCGAAGAAGAGTATGATGCGACACAAATCACAACCCAGACCAGTCTTATCAGGACAGTTAACAGTAATCACGCTTGGGTCACCTTCCTTCTCCGGCGGCCGGATAATTACAACGTCATCGTGCAGTATGCCCATAATGTTGTTCTCCTACTTCTACCCGTTGTCCTGCTTCTACCCCTTCTCCTTCTTCCCACGTTTGTTGATGTGTTTTTTATTCGACGCAATCCAATATTTGAGGCTGAGAGCAGCAGGATTCACTATTATTCTTAGCTTTTGAGCAAAGTTTTAACTGTGGTAGTGTCAGGGTACAGTCAATGAGAAGCGGGAAGAGATGAGATGACCTAAGGAAACAGGGAATGAATAGAACGCCACAGTTTTCTTTGCCTTCTTGCTCAATGCATTGGAGTAGGTGGAGTTGCTGAATCCTTTTCCAATTTCCCACCTCTCTTTCTCCCTCCTCTTCATCCAACTTAAATACCTTGAGAATATCTAACGCGCATGGAAAATAACACCTTGGTTCGCAATTTGCTAATGACCCGTTTGGTGCAATTTCTTTTTATCAATTCATTTAGTTTAATTACATAAAAAATGATTATATGTAATCTGATGTATTCTATTAATTATATTATTTAGTTAGCATAATACTATAATTAAATATAATCTTATTACAATATATTATATCAAATTAGGCAATTTTCATCCATAGCTTTTAACTATGTAATCAAAATTATAGTTTGTATAAATTAGTATATAGGTATATGTATATTTCATAAATTAATATTTAGATATTTATATCTTTCTTTTTTAGTTTTAATAAAATAAAAAAAATTATTTCATATCTTTCTTATTTTTTGCAAATAAAACATGAATTTTATTTCATGATTTCTTAATAACATACTAAATAAATTTTATATAATCATCATTACATTTCCACTAATTACTTCTAGAATTACTTTCAAGTAAATCGAGATAAAACTTCTCTCACATACTTACTTCGGAGTGTGTACAATCAATTTCTAAAAACTAATACCGAATCGAGCTATACATTTCATTGGATTTTTAAGAATCCCATAAACCAAACAAGAAAGAGAAATTCGCTTGGGCGGAGAGGGAGTTACTCATAAGAATAAAATAGAAAGTTAATTTCTATAGCTTGTTTTGGGGGGGGGGGGGAATCCAGAGAAGGAAGGCAAGTCAATATATAGGAGATTAGGGACTTGAGGGCTACACTTTACTGTGGTCCCGTAGATTGGACCTTCGAGGAAGCTTAAAAAAACCGTTTGCGGAGAAGTTGGAACCATCTCGCTCAGTGTCTCAATACGTCTCGTGGCACGATAATGTGACTGTAGATCAAGGTGGCCTGGCCTCAGTAGTGTGACGATAGCTCTATTTTATGGAGATTGAGACTGATTAAATTATCTGTAACTTCAGATCATTGAAGACATCAAGTGCCAGCCAGCCCCTTTCACCAGAAAAAAAATGTCAAAAGTATTTAACAGCTCGTGATTGGGATCATTAGGAACCCCAAGCCAAGTCAGAAGTATCCATCACGTGTCCCTCTTCGAAAAGACAGCCCCCTCACGTGATCTTCTTTTGTCTTCGAGAAGAAACCTTCCCTTTTCACTTTTTTAAGTCTCTCCTTCTTACCACCAACCCCACCAACCTTATATTTTTTTAAATTTGTTCCCAAGTTTCTCCGGAGGAGTTAAGTACTTAGAATGTTAGAATTTTTTTCTTTATTACCCTAAAAATTTTTAAATTTAAGTGTTAAAAATATGTGTCATTCCCACATGGCAATCAACATCAATATGCCACCTCTCACCCACGTACTCCTTCTACCTGCCCACAATGCCCTCGTCTCCCACCCTGGCACCCTACCGCCTTCATCCACTCACCCCAACCTTCCAGGCCTCCATAATCCATCTACCTTTGCATCATCTCCATCAACGATCAATGAGCTTCATTATCTTCATCGCCTTCCCCTCTCCCCCCCCATTCCCCTTTCCTCTCCACAAGTCACCCTGGTTGTTCGACAAAGCCACAAAATATTACAACCCCATCATTAGGAAATTTGATAGGAACATGGCAAAATCACAAAATTTAAACATCGAAATAACATCCGAATCAGATTTTTTTTTTAATAAAATAGAACAACCACAGACTAATCTACAACCTTGAGACATTTGAGCCTATTGTAATAACATCCAGAGATCCAAAATCTCAAGCTCTATCTGCAACTTCCCATAGTGCACTGGTTATCAGGACATCTTGGTCGGTGGATTGTCAGCGAGGATGGAGTTTAAGGTGTAGAGAAAAGAAGGTGCTTGGAGCGGGTAACTCTTGCAATACTATGAGACGAAGCCACTGGCTTCGAGGAAGATGAACTCCATGATTGCGCTCGTGATCGCCAAACCTTGGTCGAGTTCAACCATTCGACTGTTCGAGGAACTCCACTGTGTGAGCATGACGGCATGGACATTGCTGTTCTGCGACCAACATCTTGGCTGCACTGTTTTTTCCTTCCTCAAATTTCCCCTCCCGTACTTGTCGGTGCCATCGTCGGCGGCAGGATCCGATGCCAGATCGTGAAGAGGTCGACACCTCTTAGGGAAGGTTGGGGTGGAGGTGGTGAATAGGGAGAAGGTGAGGAGGATAGCGATGGCGGTGGTTGGAAGATGAGTAGGATGGATCAGATAAGTATGAGCTTGTATATTAATTACTTTGTATAAACAAAACTTTTATATTTTTTTTAAATTATGTAAAACTACTTTTTAAAATTAATTTCAGACAAGCTGGTATCTAATAGTCAAAATTGATGGTTGAACGGTGCATGTTGGGCGTTTGCCGGGGGCATCTAATTTAGAAATTTTTAAAATAATAATGCACGAAAAAAAACTTCCAACTGAATATTAGTGGGAAAAACTTTTAGGATAAACTCGTACATTAAACCTTTTTAACACTCACCTATGTCACTAACACTCGGGTCTCATTAAAAATTTATAATGCAGTGAGAAAGACGAGGCATATTTTTTGACATTAATTGCTGAATGCTTGTAATACATTACCATCCTTTTGACCCTAAACAGGTACGTTTTCGCTGTATACTGGTTTTACTTTGGAGCTCTTGCGTTGCAGGCTGGTCAGTCACTGACTGGGTGACGATCATATTGGGGGAAAAGGAACACGTGCAGAAATTAAAACACAGAATATGATGATGATGATGATGATGCGATGACACACTAATTTCCGTTAGCAGAAACAAGCAAGGCTTAGAGCATGTTTGGTAAATGCTGTGGAGAATAGATTCTGTCTCGGATTGCGTAAAATAGCTTTTAGAGAATAGATTCTAGAGAATAGCTTCTGAAAAAGCTGGAAAGAATAGCTTTTTGGAAAACCATGGTTTCCACCCCCAAACCATGGTTTTGAAAGTTAAAAGCTATTCTGGAGAAAAAAGTATGTTTGTCTACCACTTCTGAAACCATGGTGTTAGACCCAGAAGCTATTCTGCATTTTCGAAACATGTTTGTCAACAGCTTTTTCAAAACCTTGGTTTTCCTTCAAAACCAAGGTTTTGAAGATTTGCCAAACATGCACTTAGAACATGTTTGATTACCACTTTTAAAAAGCACTTTTACACAAATCAAAATTAAACTATCTCTTATACTCATCTGAAATGGTGTAAAATCACTTTTTAAAAGTTGTTCATGGCCATGGATGAGGGAAACAGACAATCGAAAGGTGCCAGCCTTGCACGTTGGCGTGCTCATCGAGTCGATCGCCAATCCCCACTAACTCAAATAATGCAC
This sequence comes from Vachellia collinsii, assembly GCA_006871305.1. NCBI lineage: Eukaryota > Viridiplantae > Streptophyta > Magnoliopsida > Fabales > Fabaceae > Vachellia > Vachellia collinsii. Next base: position 23,099 of record QFDD01000754.1, read on the forward strand.
ATTATTATTGTTGTCGTTGTTTTATCTGTAGAAGAAAATGGCGTTCTCGTTTATCTATAATTTAATATTAACGTACGATATTCTTCATGATATATCAGAAGTGATTACACGGATGCAATGAATCTAATGGAGTGATCTTTATCAGATTTAGAATGGGATCGGAGCTGGGGATCCCATTCTCACAGAGAGTGGAATATAATACTGAGCGGTGGAACAACATACGATGCTGAATTTAACATTTTACGATCAGATTATCACATGGCTAAAAATTATTTTAAAAGACAAGCAAGTTCATGTGAACGTACGTAATGATTATTGCCGTGTGCAATCTTTTCGCTTTTATGCAGTACAAAAGCTTATATGCAATGTAAACTTCCAAACAGAAATCTTAATATCCATGAGTTATGGAAAACCCTCCGATCTGCGTTCAAAATGAGAAGAAACAGAGAACGATGATAGGAAAAAATGTCCTTATGACCTGAAATGCAATGTTTTGTTCAAGGGAAGGTCTGAATCTAATACTGCTTTTGATATTAAACCATTAACATCAACCGTATTAAAACAAAAAAACAAAAAAAAAAGGAGTGTGGGTGGTGCGTCGAGCCTTCCTCCTTGCTTGATCTATTGCCTTTTCCTAGCTCTCCTGTTTTTTTGGATATTCGAAATTTAAAAAGGGGAGCGGAATAGCAAAAATACTGGAAAATGGAATGCGAAAAAAATGTCAGGGAAGTTGTGAAAATAAAAATATGATTGGAGAGCAGGATATCCATATCAATAAATAAATATTGAGTATTACATAGAGATGACAAATTATGAAAATAAAAATAGAAAGGGACGCGACGATTGGGATGAGGATTCCGTAGACGTTAATTTACGGAGCCATTCCTTCATGCAACCGACAGAATGGTTGGGCTGCTCATTAAAGGTTATGAATTCCTTCAACCTATTAGATCTAAATTATTTAGATTTAATTTGAATGGTCAACATATGATTTTTTTTTAATTTTTATTTTTTATGATAACACTTATTTTAATGGTAATAAAATATAAAATCAAATAATTTTTTTAATCATCATCGTTCCAAATAATGATTATTTTATAAAAACATTGCTAGTTTAAAAAAAATCAGATTTGGACTGTCCAAAATCAAATCTGGATAATTTGGATCTAATGAATTGGGGGAGATCATCATTTCAATGAGCACTCTAACCACGTTTGCAAGGGGCACCGTGTGAGGGAAGGATTCCATGATTAAATATCATCTCTCCCCCATTTTTATTGTTATATTACTCCTCTCGCTTTCACATTGGAAGAATTTAAGAGCAATTTCATCATACCTCCTAAATTTATAATTTGTTGTCAAAATAATCGTATTGATGCACATGTTGAGGGGCTATTAAATCAAGTGCCAGTTTCGAAACGCATTACAAACACTTATCAGCAGAGCTCCAGATGGTGAAAAAAGAGGCAAGGAACAAACGCCCAAATGAAGAAGGCCTGCTCACCTATGGGGATATACAGCCTTTTCATTGTTACGTGGACCTGTTTTTTTTTTTTTTTTGGGGGGGGGGTTTGGTGAGTTAAATCCTACGAGATAGTCAAGGTTAACACATTCTCCAGACTAAAAGAAACACTTCCACACAAATTTACATGTTATCTACCAATAAAATCCTATCTTCAGCAATATGATTTCAATTCACGATTTTGTAAATTGTGAAGCAATGTAAAATCGATCTTTGTTTGTTACTTGCACCTATTTTGTTGCCGCAGTGCTGCTGACCTGCTCATTGTGGCATCCCACTTTTCTCCATTTTCATTTTCCTTATCTCCTTCTCCCTTATTTCCTTATCTCCTCAATGAGTTTCAAACAGGCCGCGTAATGTTTAAATAATTCTAGTATTATTCGGCCGTTGGTTGTGCTGTGATCTTAGTCTTGCCTATCAGCTAATCAAGCCATCAAGTCAAAACACATTGTTTAAATAATATTATTCAGCCATTGGTCGGCTCTCGGCTGACATCCTGTCAAGACATTGAACAATTCGACCTCAAATGAAGTAAGTTTTTCTTTCAGTTTTGAATAAGGAAGCCACGCCAATGCAACAGTGACTGCGGGAGGGGGGCTATGTCAGTGAATCCTGTATTGGGCTCAAGAAATGGGCCAACACGGTCACTGCTGTTTTAGACTCAAGTCTGTAGCTAGTGCAAGAATTTTCTAACAAATAATGCCAAGGCCCATAAGCCCAAATCGACTACAGGTCAAACTTAGGAACCATATCGTGAGCGATCTTAACATTTTCCTTGGTATTACTTCATAGTTTCTTCAGTTCAGGAAGCTTTTTGCAGACTAAAGGGTGATTACCAAGAAACAAAGTTCTGACGATCATATATGCAACTGAAGGTAAATTCAGAAAGAAAGGGAATGGCTTTTTAATTCATTGCCTCGTATACTTCACAAACATATATATGACTTTCACAATGAAGTTATAAATGTGATCATATTTATTCAGTCAGTGAACGTAAATGGGCGCAACTACTGGAAGCAAGAAGACATGCTTCCATCAAGAACCCTCGCCCTTGCAATGAACATCACTGCAGCGACAGACAGGCCTTCCAGAAGCTTCCCATCCATTGAAGCCACGCTCCAGCACCATTATGCTTTTTATTCCAGCATCTTCTTTAAAGTCCTCAAGATAATTGGCCAACCTTCGAGCACAAGTTGGGCCTCGAACCTGCAAAAGCTTTTTATTTAGCATCCATGCTGCTTCCAAAGTCAGAAAGACACCTCTTGCATCAAACCAACAGATATTGAAAAGACACTCAGAAGAAAGACTAAAACTTCTGCGATACCAAGAGTGGATAAACCAAACATAACAATCATGTAATGGCGTGAACAGATATTTATGCTGCGTTTTGTCTAGGTCCATGGAAAAGGGTGGGAACACAAAATCCCATCCACAAACGAAATCAACCAGTTTGAATCCTCTAGACTGGAGCTCTCTCATCTCAATAAACCATTGCAGCCATTCTTTACGCTGAATGTCTGCAACTACAGCTAACTTCTATGAGTTACTACTACTTCATATTCAGCCGTGATCATGATGTTCAATAAACCAAAGTTTATTGTTCCAAATGAATCATCCATGCCAACTTTTCAGAACATATGATCAACGTTGAATAAAATACCCAAGTGAAGTCTAATGCGTGGTTTCAACAAGAAAATTGCTTGTAAATCTGCACTTTGTCATGACTGGGGGGGGGGGGAATCAAATCTAGCCTGTTCATTTGTTTGCTTGAATACGATACGCTGCCCTGGGTTAGTTTGAGTAGCATTTAATTAACTGCATTAGTTTAAGGTGCATTTAGTTTGTGGAATCTTGAACCACTCCTAAGTTAGTCAAATCATTAAGAGATTCAGATATCTGCTTGAATAGGATAGTCCCATTTAGCAAGTGTAGAATTCTAGTTCATCATTCAGAATCTTGAATGCTATCTGAATAACCTGAATCCATAATAGATTCATATATCTACTAAAACAGGATTTCCCTGTTTGGTAGGCGTAGGATTCTTGAGAATCCTCGAAAATCCCATTTTCGAATTTCCTCTGGTGATCCGAACTGATGACGGTTATAAAAACCCACGTTGAAGAGCTGCATATGCTGTGACTCACTATGAAGTACACTTTATATACACTGACGTAACCACAGCAACTCTCATCCAGAAATCAATGGGTCTGAAATGTCACCGTTATAGAATATTTGATGGAACAAATTTCAGGAAAAAGAACTGAAAATTCGACAATAAAATAAAACCAGAGCCAAGAAGAAGTACGCAATTGGAATGGTAAATGTGAATAACAGAAAAGAAGCAAACCTGACTTAGAGCACAGTGGAAGACGAGGGTGTCTTTGCCTTTGACTTGTTGAACGAGATTCGACATGCTTTCCGAGAAAGAGTCGCTTGCGAAATGAAGAGACCCGGCTATGTGCCCATCATAACTCCGCTCGTCGTCCCTTCAATTTCAGAACCCATAAACAACAAAGACCAATTGGATTTGTCAAATACAATTATACAAATACCAAACACGGCAAGAAAAAGCGAATCGATGGATCAGGACAGAAAGGGCAGCGATCAAAACCTGACGTCGATAATGGCAATATTCGGTTGCCGTCGGACAGAGAGAAGCTGGGAACCAGTTATGTAGGAGATGCTGTAAGCCATCTTCACTCACTCTCCTCTACTACTCCGCCTTCCAGCTTCCTCTCCTGATTTTTATTTTCTTCCTTGGGGAGTTGCTTATTCCATACGCCCGCCCCGTCATGTCAGTCTGAGCCCTCTGGGCTTGTTATTATAATTTTTCGTGAAACTTGTCAAAAGTTAAAATGTGGAAATATCCAATCCAAATAATATTGTTGGGTTTCCAAAGGCCCGAGTTATAATATCTTATGGTAAGAAAACCAAAAAAAAAACCAGAGAATATTATATTTATAATAGCTAGTCATCTCCACCGCACCTATAATTAATATATTATTTTGGGTAAACAGCGTATACATTAATTTATTTGCGTGAATATTTAGATATATTTACATGTATTTCATCAGTAATTTGATTATTTCTTTGAGAGCCAATTATTACTTTTCTTTTATTTTTTCATGAGCCCAGTAACTACTTTTCAAAACAACAAAATAAAGATAGTAATAATACTCCTACGTGATAACAGCGGTAGGAGTATGCTGTTTTTTCGGTTTTTGACTTCGGGAGAAAATGAAAATAAAAATGTCCGACCTGCCGGATTCGAACCAGCGACCTAAGGATATCTGATGGGTATGCCCACTACAGTCCTCCGCTCTACCAACTGAGCTAAGGTCGGATTTGGATGGTAGGGGTCGTTAGCGTATTTTCATAACCACATACTTCGTTTTACCTCAATCCAATTAGAACAAGCATGCAAGCTTTTGGAAGCGTCAGTAACACTTTTAGGCTCCGCTTGGGAAGAAAATGGAATAAAAGAAAAGAGAGAGAAAAGAAAAATGAACAAAAAAATATTATCATTCATACTGTTTAGATGAATATAAGTAAATAAAAAGGAAGGAAAATAGGTAAATAGTTAAATGAATAAAATATTTTTAGATAAAAATCTTTTAATAAATAGTTGAATAAATAAAATATTCTTAAAATATATCAAGTATAATAATAAATTAAATATGATCATGAAAAAATTATATTAACATTAATATCATTGAATAATTTAAAATCAAATTATTTATTAAAGATATGTTTTCGTATTATTATATTTCAAAACAAAATAATATAGATAGAAATATATTATATTTTTTAAAGTTATTGAGTTTTAATAAACAATTAATAGATAGGGAAAAATAGTTTTATCTTCATTTTCTCTCCACAAAAATTGAAGAGAAAATGTGGTGAGATGTATACCTCATTTTCTTTCTAACTTTTCTTTCTTCCCACTTTTCCTCTCACAAATAAGGAAAAATCCATTTCCCTCTTCATTTTTTTTTTTCAATGTTTTTCCTCCCTCATTTTCTTTATCTCGGAACAAAAAAAATAAAGACGCAGATTTTGACTTTTGAAGACGAGCGGCTATTTGGAGAGAATTCCGATAGTGTGAGTTACCTTAGGTTTGGGGTTTGGATGAAGAGGCTCTCTTCTCTGCTTTACTCTCCTCCTCACGAGTGAACGACGTGACCATTCTTTATCCGCGCGTAGACGACATGACTTCCCCCTCTCTGTTATGAAGCATTCCCATATGAATCTGATCCCACCATTAACCGTGTAATTTGGATTCCTTCCTTCAATCCACTAAGTCACTAACACAGCCTCTAGTTCGCCCCTTGGCCTTGACACACTAACCAACCCCAATAATGATTCTTGTTTATGACACCAAAAATAAAACCGCACTGTCCTAATTACACATAACGGGCCCGGTGAGTGAAGGGTCTCTGTCTCTATTCTGGAGCATATAATGGCTGCAGCTTCTTCTTCTTCTTCTTCTTCTTGCGTCGGGGCCAGCATCGTTTTCACAAACCTCTTCCACGTCAAATCCTCAAAACATGCCAAACACAGAAAAGGTTAGTGGGTTATTCTCCAAATTGCTTAATCACATCTATAATATATGCAGAGTTTGATCTTTTTCTCTTTATTAATGGTTAATATTAAAAGCTGATCCTTCACTCTGTGGATGGCTTCTTTCTGCATTATATGGAGGAAGAACCACGTTTCTGTGTGTCAGGTACAATGCCAAATTCTGGTTTACCTTCTATCTCAGTCTGATTGGGATATTCTGGTCTTATTCTAAATTTAATTTACACTTGTGTGACGATTATTTTTAGCATGCAGAACTAGAGGACAAAAGTAGTAAGGATATGAATGGTACCCTTGGGACGCTGGTAATCAATAATTCAATATATCAATGCATCATCAGTTCATCTTAGTATAGGATTTATGGCCGGTTGTCCAATAACACGCACATAGGAATTGCTTGCAGGCAGAGGCGCGATTCTTAAGTCGTTAAATTCAGTTGATCAGTTCCCCCATCAATTAAACGGCAATAAAAATTGACAATAACACCGAAACGGATCGTTTGATGATGTGCTCCGTAATAAATTTACATTTGTCTAATTTAAAATTAGTACAGGAATATTCAATTTCCATGATATAATAAAAAAATCCATATTTTCAGGTGGGGAGTAAAGAAATTTATTTGACAGGTAAAGGATGATCATCGTCATTTTGTTGTATATTAGCTTACAGAAAACATTAAAAAGAAAATTACTTATACTGAATAAAAATGATTCAAATCTGCTTCGTTTACCATAAGCACATCAGACGAGCGATTCCAATCCAGTAACGTGCTTGGCCTAAAAAAAAAATCCAATGACGCTGCAGAGAAAAGATCGAGTGGCTTCGACTCCATCATTCAGGCTTATATTAACTCATAAGTGGGACAGATTAGACCATTCCAAATAAACCATTAAGTGTTGGTGTCATTTGTAATAGCGTCTTAACTCATGAATAACGTTTGTTCAATGTATTGATGTATGGAAACCTAATGACAGCAACAAGCAAGTGAATTTTTTACACTAATGGGGGTTTGAGAATAACCTGTATAGAATTAAATTTAGATAAAATCATATTATTCATAAACATTGCTAGTCATCTCGAATTCCAGGTGTTTATGCGCACCTACAATAGTTATTGTTAATAATTGCATCTATACATCTGATTCCTTGAACATTTCCTCTTTCACACTTCAATGGCTTTCCTATTCTGTATAAACCAGAAGAAACACAACAAAAACGAAGAAGCCACACGGTACTCCAAATCTTTTTTGTTTTTTGCCCCCGGAGGGCCTTGAGGTTCGGAGCCTCGGACGTCCCAAATCCATCCACGTTGTCGTGGAGCGTGGGACCCTCCCTGAGTCGTCACCCCCGGAAAGCAAAATAGAAAAACAAACCACATCAAAATAGAAATAATAACAAATAATAATAATAAGTAACAACAACAGCAATAAGCGCTAAATGAAGCGCAGCCCAATTTCACTCATCCCCAACACTCCGGTGTTAGCCTGTGGTCTCTTTTGGGGTCATTGCAGTAGTTGTAAACCGTATGGTATCTCTGAACCCATCTCATGGCCCTGTATTGCTGGCGGCTCAACCCGCCGGACCTGTTCGGCGAAACCGAGACCGGCCGGCACCAAATCGGCGCATAGGCTGAGCAACCACTGGCTTTGAAGTTGCTGTACTTGGCCACGAATGGTTGGTATCTGTAATCTGCTTTGTATTTCCCATCTTCGGTTGCCCATGACGACGCATCCCAGATCGAACCATACACCCACATTGGCCTCATCGGATATGTTGCAGCACTCTTCTTCGGGTACCTCCTTATCGGCACATCGTCCACCAGGAATCTGACATTATTATCATTGCTATTAATCATTCGTTTTATTCATTTTTCTATAGCGCAGTGAGTGGAATTGTGTTACTTACATTATTTCCCTAGGACTCCAGAGTATAGCGTAGTGATGAAACTCTTTTGTGGGATCAAACCAGAGTTGGAACTTCATTTCCCTGCCTATGATTTTGCCGTCACCACTCCCTCTTATGTAAACATTTGTCTGCAGAGTATAAGGTTTTCCAAATGTTGTACCCAGAAATTCTATGTCCACTTCATCGTGAAAGCCTGGATGTGCTTCGTTGTTCGAAAGCTGCTATATATATATATGTCAAATAAATCAAAGAAGCTTATCATATATTACTAATCACTTAATAATTTATTCATCAGCAACCAATAATCAGATCATTTTGGCCGTTATCTTACGTAGAAAGCTGTGATAACTCCTGCGGTATAGCCCGGTTGGAGCTTAATAGAAGCGCCGAAGTAGCCGGACCGAAAGGGACGAACTGACTTGAACCCGCTTCCTGTTTACCCACAAGAAATGAATTAATTAAGCAGAGGAAGTATTAGATAAGAGAGAGAGAGAGAGAGAGA
>QFDD01000755.1:0-31743 GCA_006871305.1 Vachellia collinsii
AGTCCAGTGATCAGGAAATTACCTAAAAAGCATTTTCAGTGTCATAAAGCTACTTTATGAAAATCTAAAGTTTTGTAAAGGAAGAGAAGGGTTCCATATTTTGCCACTTGTAATGGTCTTATTCCAAGAGTAAAAGAAGGTAGAAATATCACAAGATAAGTGGTAAAATGTATTCAAGTGCAATCAATTTTATTAGACCAAGTGGGACCCACCTTCACTAACACATATACTCATATTTATTAAGGCTTTTTCCAATCCACTTTCTGTACAAAACACACAACCAAAACAGCAAGAAAAGGAAGAGCACATGGCGTGAAGGAGCAAGAGAAAGAGGAGGAGAAATCCAAGAAAAAACCAAGGTAAACTTGAGTTCAAAGCTTGAAACCTTCTATATTCTTTGATTTCTAGCACTCCTCTTCAATCCTATTGGTTTTATTTTGCTGAAAAATGGTGTATTTGGCTGCTGCAAAGTTAGGTTTTAGAGAGAGAAAAATGAGAAGGAGTGAGATTTAGATGAAATAGTTGCTAGGAAATCAATCTATGCATGATGTGCAACCTATTGGTAGTTTGTTTAAGTTGATTTGATTTTGTTTGGAATTTTTGGCATGAAGTCACTGTTCATGGCTGCTGGTTGACACTGTTCATGCAAGGGAAGGAATGATTTTGTGATGTTTAATGATGGGAAAATGATCAAGGAATGTGATTATGCATGTATGGGAAGGTAGAAGTTGAAAAATCACATTTTTCCCAATTTTTGGAAAAATTTCGTGCTGCAGGGGAAGTGATAGAAAAAGAGTGCTTTTGGTGATTTTGATGCTTCCAATGGATTTAGAAGGAAAAATTGTGTAGGGTATAAGTGAGGAAACAATTTTGGAAGCATTTGAATCAATTTTGACAAAGTTATGGGCTTTAGGACCCTTAAAGTTCAAGAGAGATTTTAGTGAGGTTTTGAATGTTATAATGCATAGTTTATGAATTATTATTAATGTCAATTGCATCATATTATTTGTAGGAAGTGAAATTGCCAAGGAAAGATTGTGACAAGTACGATGGAAATTTATAAGTTCAAGTCCAAAGTCAAGGAAAAGTTAAAGAATAAAGGTAGCAAATTCTCTAACTTTTACATTTACATTGCCATTAATTGTTGATTGTGAAATTGCCATGTTAATGTTATTTAAGTGTTATATGAACATGCAAGTTCTTTCTTGATGCTTGATGATGATGATGATATGCCTTGGCAAAGTGTGAATGTATGACACTTAAGGTTAGTAATGCATATTCAAATTCATGGCTTGTATTATTGCACAATAATAATTATGCATGTTGATGTGATGGTTAGAGTTATTTGTTATTGAGATTCAATGAATCTCATTCTCCCAAAAACAACCCCTTTTAGGTCAAGTCCAAGAAGTGAAAGTAAGGAGATTGTAAGGAGATTGAAGGCTAAGGTTGGTGGCTTTTACTTTTTCCAGTTAAATGGTTCACATGACAAGCTTTAAAATGAGTCTAAGTTTGCTAAATTTGGAGTGTTGTACAAAAAGTTATGATGATCCAAAGTTGGAGGAAAAATTTGGAAAAAGAAAATGACCAAATGAACAGTGTTTATTTATGTAATAAACTGTATTAATTGGCTAAGAAATTGGACAAATTGATATTTTCCCCTGTAGGGAACACAATAAGCTTCAATTAAAGACTTGAACCATTCAATTTCTAGTTTTTTAGAATTAGTTATGATTTTTCAAAGTTGGCCAAAATTTCAGAATTTACCAAGTGAACAGTAACTCGTACAAAGTTTTGAATTTCATTTGCCTAGCTAATTCTATGCATGGGAAGGCCTTGGAGTGGTTCATAATTGGTCTCTAATATAAAATGAAGTAAGCTAAGGAAGGTGTTACACATATGAAACATGTGAATTCAAATAATTCACTGATACCTTTTCATGGTCTTTTTGCTAGGTACAGTCTCGTGCAAAATGGCCCATATCCTAGCAAGCATAACATTTGACCTTCTTTAGGTCAATTTTCTTCTCGCCGTTTCTTTTACCTTCCTTCTTGAATTGCATCTTGCCCCTTTTGAACTTTCGGTTGTCCTTCCTTCCCTTTTTATAAAATTTCTTCCCCTTTCTGTAATCAGGCTTTGCATTGGAAGGACCAACACTTTCAGTCAAAAAGATATGTCCAGATGACTTATATGCCTCTAGGCATTCATCTTCAAACTCCAAGTGTTTAGCCGCATCAGCAAAAGTAGCAATGTTATCATTGTGGGTTAGATTCACTTTCATGTATTCCCAGCTAGAGGGAAGTGATTTTATCACAGCTTGGACTTGTTGTTCATTAGACAAAGTGTGTCCAACTTCTTTCATTTCTCTAATCATGCTAGCCATATCTCTCAAGTGTTGTATCATGAATGTGTTGGGTCTAAGCTTGTAGGAACCAAACTTAATGGTTAACCTTCTCAGCTTAGTGGTGGACATGCCACCATACCTTTCCTTCAACGTGACCCATATGGCCTAAGCATTCTTGTGTTTTTCATATTCACACATTAGATCATTTACCATAGTGCTTAGCAGTGTGATCCTTACAATGTTGTTCTTCTTCTTCCAGGTCTGGTAAGTCTCATGGTCCCTCCTGTGCTGGGACGTATTCCTAGCTTTAGGTTCCTCTAATATGTACTGTACCTTTTGATGCCAAATATCCCAGTTATTGCCATTCAGTTTTTCACCTTTGTTCAGCTCAAAAATTATGTTTTTCGTAGTCATTCTAAGTTTTGTAATAAAGTTGTGCCCCATTAAATTTTGTTCTCATTGTGAGAACTAAACAAAGAACATATTATATATCATATAACTTCTTATTGTATGCAATGTCCTATACTTATAATTTCCTTAGTTGGAAATTAATGGTATTACTGTTTTCACGACCAGAAGTAAACGTTTGTATCTCCCATCACATGAAAACTGGCAACATCATTATATCTTTCCAAGAATTTTATAATTATAATTTAAAATTCAAACATTTTGCTCTTAGAATTCTCATTTCTAAAAGCTCCCACTTATAAAAAAAATATACATATATCATTGAATACATAACACATACTTCATTATATATACAAAATGTCAATATATAAACATTTTTAACAAATACAGAGGAAGCCAAATACTTTGATTATATATTAGAACAATAAGTTATTATGGCTTTCCTTAATTTTCTAAGTTTGAGTGTTTTCTGCATAAATCGTGTTGCCATGTCTAATGCCCATACCCAAAGGGTTGTTAATTTGTATTTTTCTTTACCTAAAGCCATGACTACTTTCCTATATTCTGACATCATATGGGCGTAGAATTTCACACTTTCCATATCGTTGACACATTTAGCATATTTTGCGATCACACCATTTATTTGCTTTACATTTCTTAATTTGATTCCATCACACCAAGCTATGGCTTTAGCTAAATTGGAAGTCAATGGTTAGTTTACTTCTTCATCCACCTTTTCTAAATTATTAGTATTAGGAGTTTCATCTTTAGGTCCAGAATCAGTGTAGACCACTTGAGGTTCTTCTTGAGCATTCACAGGATTTTGCTCGAGATTTTCTTCCAAAAATTCTTCTAGATCATCTTCCTCAAAGAAGACTTCTTTTTCATGATTCTATTCTAGATCAGCTTCAGGTACATCTACTTGAATCTAATCATCCAAGTACTCATAAATTATAGATCTGTACTCATACGTTCCAGTGCTCTTTGAAGAATTTGTCATCTTTGTTACCTAAGTAAAAATAAGTAATATAAAATTACTTAATTATGTGAAAAGAGTCAAAGTGCACTGGAATATTCATCAAATAAACATGTATTGTCATTGAAAAAAGGCAAATGATTTATCAAACTCAAGATCTTGAATTTAGGAAATTTTACGGACAAACCGGGGCTCATTTGGATGTTTCATGCACCTACACGCGCCCCAAGAAGAGAAAATCTTGTTTAATTGAAAAATCTAGGAGAAACCCACACTCGAGACTGACGTGTGAGCTACACGCACCACCACAGAAGCTACCATTGTTGCCTGTGCCTCCCAAATGTTATCCACGCACTGGATGCTCCACGTTGGACCTGTTAGAGGTCTATTCCGATGTGCCACGTGGCATGGCTCTTCTTTTCCTTTTTTATTCCCTTTGTTTTTTATTTATTATTTTTTTATTGTTGGACTCAGGTTGGGTTCACCCGATCTAGCCCCCTCAGGTAGGGCTGAATCAAACCATGACTTCCCCTTTTTTTATTTTAGGCCAACCGGGTCCAATGTCTTGAAAAATATATAGTTTTTTTTTTGTGAACTCAAGTTGGCCTACTCGATCCACAAAGTTTTTTTATTTGGGTCTCCCAGCCCAACTGCTTATTTGTTTTGTTTTTTTAAAAGAATTGAAACTACCCTGTTTTGCTCTTGTACAGTCATCTTCAACCTCTAGCTGGGTCACTCTAGACCCGGTTGTAGCAGCGGGTCGAGTCCATCTAACCCGAAACTTCTCTCCTCCATTTCTCCGACGTCTGACATCCTTTTTCAACCTTCTTGGTGTCGTTTTTCTTGTTTTTTCGAGTTCTACACAATGGGAGTATTTTCTAAGCCTAAATCTCAGTTTTTTGAATAACCCCTTTTTGGAACATCAAACTGTGCTATTCGTATTCTCAATAAACTATGTTTTTCTTGTTAAATTCCTTTTATGAAAGGCTTTTGGATGCAAAAATATACTCTCAAGCATGCCTATTTCATCAAAAAGCTTCATAACAAACAAACAAAATGTGCTACATAGTTTATTTCTCAATATGCAACAGCATACAGTAACCCAAAGCATATACACAATTCACATGTCAAATAAACAGCAACAAAAACAACCACAGAAATGTTTAAGAAGGCTCTAATACCACTAAAGGTTTTAGAACATACCTGGAGATGCAAATTGGTTGCTCTTGGTACCCACACGAACTAGACCATAATATAGGATACGGTTATTCTACACAGTAAAAACACGTTGAGATAAGATAAGTTTGATAAAAGGAATTATAGGAATTTTCCCATGTGTATGGAAAAACCGCAAAAGCTGCTTTTTTTCTTAGCCATCCTCTATTAATAGAGAATGAAAATGCAAGCAGTTGTCCCAATTCAAAAACGCATGTCCCATTAAAATAGGATAACTGTTACCACCTGAATATTTAAATTTTAAATAATGTGGGGAATATTACCCCTTTCAACCCCATACATCTATTTATCACATTTTTGCCTTACATTAATGGATTGGGCCTGATCTACCATGGGTGGACTGATCCATTTTTCAACAGTTTCGTTAAACCTAAGAAAATTAATATCCATGATATTGACACCACAAGCATTCGATATGGAATTGCAATCTCATGAGGATTGTTAATGTATAAGTTCCCACTGATAAAAAAAGAAGAGATAGAAGAAATCAAAGTTAAAAATGTCAAATTGGGGTTAGAATTGCAACTAAAGCAACATAAGTCAGAACCATTAAAGGCATAACTGTAACACCTTGCTTAGCTTACTTTACTTTATATTAGAGACCGATTATGAACCACTTGAAGGCCTTTTCATGCATAGAATCAAATAACCAAGTGAAATTTCAAAACTTTGTAAAAGTTACTGTTCACTTGGTAAATTTTAGATTTTTGGCTAAATTTGAAACTTCATAACTAATTCTAGAAACATCGAAATTAAGTGGTTCAAGTCTCTAAATGAAGCTTGTTAAATTCTCTACAGGTAAAAAATATCAATTTATCCAATTTATTGACCAATTAATATAGAATAATTCATCAAAAAACACTGTTCATTTGGTCATTTTCCAATTTTCTAGATTTTTCTGATAATTTTGGACAATCGTAACTTTCTGCACAAAACTCCAAATCAAGAAAAATTTAACTCATTTTAAAGCTTTCCATGTGTATTATGTTTCTAGAAAAATTCACAGAAAGTGGACTTCATTTACGATATCTTATAATTACCTCAACTTAGTGCTTCCTTAAGGGTGTTGGACCCTTTTGTCACCTTTTAGCATGCTCCTTTCTTAATTTTTCATGCATGCTTTTCTTCAATACAATTTTCTAAATTTTTTAACATGCTCACATGATACCAACCATAGATCCCAATTTGTTGAGGTTTAACATACACATTTTCAAAACTTAATATACATCGCATAAACAACATAAATAGGCCTCCCTTGCAACTTGAAGACATTAGGCTTCTTCATGTATCCATCGACTTGCTTTTGCCTCTATTATAAACTTGGCCTAGGGAATGTTAATTTTGGAAAAGTGAGATTTCAAAGAAATTCCCATAGCAAAAGCCCTAACACAAACATTAATATGCATGACCATCATTCATTATCTAACTAAACATGCATGAACATTTTATGCTTTCATTTCTAAAACACTTGCACATCATCATGGCATGTATAAGCACAACATAGCATGTTCAAGCAACACATATTTGGCATGTAACATAGCACAAACAATGAAAAAGAATCAAGAGCAACATTAATGATGTAAATCTAGTAGCTTTGCTACCTTTGTCTCTTAGTTTTTCTCTTAACTTTGTTGACTTGTTCTTGCTCCTTGGAGACTTCTCTTTGCAACTTATCCTCCTTTGATCTTGGTGGATTTTGGATTGGAATCTCTTCCCTTCTTGCTTGCTCTCTCTCACACCATCTCCTCTCCTTCTTGCTGTAATTTTGGCCTACTTATGGCCACTTGAAAGCTCTTAGAAGCTTAAAAAAAAATCTGCCCTTATGAGTTAATTCGTTGTGGGATCCGATTGGACCAAATGGTCAAAATATCGTTCTTACTTTTCATCTTTACATTAGAGAGTGATGTGTTCCTACAAACCTGCTTTATGAAGATAAAGTTACTTTAGTTGTTCATAAAGCTACTTTATCGGGCCAAAATTATTTTTTGAGAATTCCCTTATCATTGGACTTGTATAAGTTCATTAAAAATTCCCAAAATTCATATAATACCCCCATGATTTTTCTTTCTTCATTTTGCTTCCAGAATTGTCTTTAATTAATTTTTGAAGAAAACCCAATTTTGATGTTTTTTCGGGCCTTTTCTTTCCGATTGGGGAAACTATTTCTGACTTTCTCTTGAGAACAATCTTATAAAATACTAGAATTTATTAACCATTTTCCCTTACCCTGAGATCAGATAACTGAGGCCTCTATTTTAAATAATTATTTTTTAGTAATTATTTATTAACCAGTCAAACATTAAATGATTAAAATTTCCGTAAAAGTTATTTTGGTTATTTTAACTCAAATCAGACCTCAATTAATGATCTATGAATTTTTCTCTATCCTTTGAGACTCTGTAAAATTTTTTGATATTTTGGTAAAACTTTGACCAAAATGTTTGACTTTTCCTTAATTACCAAAATGCCCTTACATTTTATAAATGGCAATTTAGTCCCTCAGATTCCAAATTTCCACTTTAGTCCCATTTAAAATGACACTTGTGTCTTTTACTTTTTCAAAATGACCATTTTTCCTTTACCTTTTATGCATTTAGCAGAATGGCATTTTTACTCTTCCTTTCATTTCCTTTCGTCTTTCAAACCTTTAATCACTCTTTAGCTACTCGTTTAACCTTTATATTCAATTATCGAAAACTTAGATATTACAATAACCGAGAAAGTGTGCGCAAGCTGTGATCTACAAACTCATGATTGAAGCTTCTTCATCAGCTTTTATTTTTATCTTTTTGCTTCAGAGAAATCGGAACATGTGAGGTGAAATCTACATTCCATTCTGGAAGTGAGGCGACTGAGTGATATCATCGGTGAGAGTAAGGAAGTGTCTGAATTAGGATGGTGGGTGGGGGAATTTGCAGAAAAATGACATTCAGCTAAGGAGGGAGTGGTCGTTCTGAGGTCCTTTCGAGTAGAATGTGCTTGTTTGTGGGACTGCTTTCAATCATCATATTCTTTGCCAATTCGCTTCCTCAGCATTCTTTGCTACCCTAACTTGTTTTTTATTTTTTTTAAGCAAAGCTTAGCAAGATAAAATTATAATTTTAATACGTACAAAACTCTTATAATTTTTCAAAATAATTTTTTATTTCAAAATTTTAAAACTGTATAGTTAAAATTAGAGAATTACTTAGATACTCTGGGAGTGTTATATCATCGGTATATTTTTTCAATCAAAATATTGTAAATGTATTATATTGCATAGTACCATATCCCACAAACCCATTACGATAGAAACTTTACTTGTGGGACCAAAAAAACTGTTGGGGTATTTTTATTGAAGTAAGAGAGTATTTCTCTTACAACTGCATCTGAATGGTGCACACCTCACCGCAACTCTGATGAGCATTGAAATTAATTCCACTCCATAGAGCCGCACTTGTCTTTTTTTAATATTAATTTTATTTAATTCATAAAAAATCCTACGACATAATATTTCATTTGCTATGTCTTAGCTTAAGCAGCTTCCAAGGGGAATGACCACAAATAAACAATCCTATAACATAGTTTCGGTTTCTTCCAAAAGGAGAAAAGGCAACATTAGATTACCCGAAAAGCTAAGTATCCCCAACTGCAACAGTACATAGAAATGAGAATACAAGATTAAGAATATTGTGCAGAAAGAACAAACATATACAATACCCATAATTAATTTTTGTGCGAGTGCAAAAGTGATATACTAATTGGTGAGATATATTATCATCAGAACTCAGAGGTTGTAGTGAAACCAGAAGAGTTAGTGTTGGAACTAAAGCTTTTATTCTGGTTTTGTCTTACCTCTGAAGCATTGGTGTTGGAGAGAATTGAAAATGATGACGACGCAGGAATTTCATTATATGTTGGTATGGGATAACTTGGAGGAAGACTAGGAAATGGAGTTTCCAAGTAAAGCACTTGAGTTGCTTGTCTTATTGAAGGCCTACTGTTATGATCGGGATGAGCACACCACAGCCCAACAATCATCAGACACTTGATTTGATCATGGTTAAAATCTCCTTCTAGTCTTGAATCAACTGCTTCCAAGATTCTCCCACTTCCATAGAGATCCCATACCCATGTCACTATGTTTATTTCATCTTCTGGAGCCTTGGGATTGATGGGTTTTCTTCCACAAGCTATCTCTAAAGTCACAACTCCAAAACTATAAACATCGGATTCCTTACTAGCCCTTCCGGTGGTGATGCATTCAGGAGCCACATAGCCCATAGTTCCTGCTAAAGCTGTAGTTTGTGCTCCTTTTGTGTGGTCTACAAATCGAGCTAATCCAAAATCTCCAAGTTTTGCATTGAAGTCAGAGTCCAGCATGATGTTGCTTGATTTTATGTCTCTGTGAACCACACATTGTTCCCATTCTTCGTGCAAGTACAACAACGAAGAGGCCAAGCCTTGAGCTATTTTAAATCTATTTTGCCATGTCAGCAACCTTTCTTCCTGAAAGAGATGAGAATCTAAACTTCCATGCGGCATGTACTCATAAACTAGCAACAGTTCTTTCCTTTCATGACACCAACCAATTAGCCTCACCAAGTTTCGATGCCTCAGTTGACTGATAATTCTTACTTCTGAAGCAAACTCCTTCTTCCCTTGTTCAGATTCCTTTGATATTCTCTTTATGGCAACATAGGAGTTCAAATCTTTGATAAAACCTCTATAGACACCCCCAAATCCTCCCTGTCCAAGCTTTTGTTCATCATTGAAATAATTTGCAGCACTTGCCAGTTCAGCATATGAGTACTTTTTGGGCCATGCTCCTCTTTCAAAATCATCATCACTCATGTTGTCATTGGATTCATCATCTTCCTTTTTCTTTTTCTTCTTCCGCAAGACAAACCATACCACCACACAAACTAAAACCAACCCTCCAACGAGCCCTAGCCCTGTGGCAAGTGCTACGACTTTCCTACTTGTTTGGCTCACGCTTTGGCTTGGGTTCAGGTTCCGATTTGAGCTTGGGTTTGGGGTTGGACTAGGAGCAATATCTGGGAACTCCTCTGAGTTAAAACTCCATGTCTTGATGCTGTGTGTGGCAAATAATTGTCCTGTGGCAGCTGAGAAACCAAATGTAACCGACTCAGGTAGGTACTTTCTAAGGTCAACTATATGATGAAGATGCTGCCACAAAGTGTTGTTTGAAGAATCAAAACCAGTGAAGGAGATTCTTAAAATATGTGTACTTGCATTGTAGCTTATGAGAGCCTCATTTGTTGCGCCTCCTCTGACGTTAGCGTCCCATATCACGTTGGTAATAGATTGAATGGAATTGATATCGACACCCACATGTACATAAGGAGGATCCCAGCCATCATAAGATTCGGTATTTGGAAAGATATCAAACTCAACAGCAACAAATGGATGATCTTTTGAATTAAGCATCGTTTCTGGACCTCCAATAATCAGACCCATAGCACCTCCACCCACTGTTGGAATATTAGGGAGCTTTGAATCTGTAGGAGCTAAGAAGAAGGCCATCCCATCTCCAAATTGAATTTCTCCCTCTGAATCGATCACAAAGCTAAATCTGGTGGTGAAATCTGTGAGTTTCCCTGTCGTTTTGTCCCACAAGTGCATCGGTTGGTAGTATGTGGCTCTACCGACACTGTCATTGTACTGAGTTACCAGGTTGATGGATGTTCCTTCCAGGCGAGCTGATTTCTCTAATGTTATTCTGTCATCGTTCTTCTGGAAACTAGTGAAGCTAAAGTTTAAGGAAAGTACATGGGGAAGCAGCATCAAGAGGAACAAAACTGATGCACCCAACATCTTTAGAGTGAATTGTTTATGGAGATGCAGAAATCAATAGACTTGAGAGTAGTGTTTTTTTTTTCCTTCCCCACAAAAATGGTTCAGTGTTTATTTCACCCCATGTGCTTCTTCTGTCTGTAACTTTGCCATTATTATCATTTTCTCCTTGGCTATACTTTTCCTAACATTTGTCCCACCAGGGAAGCCATCAAGTTTGAATAGTGACCAATACCTAAGCCAATCACGACGAAATTGTCTCGTCAAGTGGGCCCCTTTCCTTTGGTTGTCTGTCCTCTCTCGGTTCAACATTTATGGTGAAAGCCAAGGTCTAACTCGCACAGTTCATTCTAGATAACATAATAAAATTATCCATATTTAATATTCTATATGTCTTAAATATAATTATTTCTAATAAAAAGATACATATATTTAGTAAAAAAAATTTAAGGTGAAATTAACTAAATTACATTATTTGAAAAATTGGTTAAAGACAATTAACATATACTCCCATCAATTCACAATATAAATTATTTCTAGAAGAATGATTTGGTTCATAATATAATTCATTTGCAGGATAATTAATATTTATTTTTTAAAATAGAACTTATTTTCTGAAAATATTCTTACGTATGAAGAAAGTGAGTAGGAGTGAGAATAAGTGAAAAGAATGGAGAAAGAATCAGTGAATAATAGAGAGATGAGAGACAAATAATTTATTATGGACAAAATTGGGAAATTTTCGTAGTTTTTTACTTTGTATTTCAAAGCGAGGAAAGTACTTTAATAAAACTTTAAATTAGACCTGTTACAACTACAAGGCACCGACTATTAACTCCCATGAAGTAAACAATAATAGATAAGTTATCAAATTTGTTATAATTTGATAAAACTTTTTAAATTTATTCCTGCTAAACTTTTTCTCTCTCTACATTTCCAAATAAGTCTGGCCTCTCTTTCATCCTTAAATAGGGGGATAACTCAAAATAATATCATTAATAAACTTATATTTGATACCAAACCTTTTTCCTAGAAATTACTTATAGTTATATTCCTCTAATTTTATTTATAAGTCACTTTTAACATGTTTTATATAGATCAAAAAAAACCTTAAACCTCATAAATCATAACTTAAAATTCAACAATTTTCTAACTTTATCTCTATTTAATATCAATTATATCACATGAAAGTAAAGACAGCACATAATAAATTAAGAATGAACTTGTACATTCACATTAAAAAAAAATAAGAATGTGATTTATCACACCCCTTTTAGCTTAATGCGTTAAAATGAAATTTTCTGAAAAATTTTAAACTTTTAAAACAATTTTTATATAAAGTTGTTATTCCCAGTTCAATCCAAAGAGCCATCCAGGGTCATAAATTTATAATTGTTGTTTAAAATAGCTTTCCCTTTAAAAACTATCTCTAACTTCATCTACCGGCAATAACTACTTAACCTCAAGGATATCAATTACCTGTTTCTCATTGGGAGATATTCCCCTCATAGCCACAATTAATCTGTTATCCAATATATGCACAATTCATACATTTACACACACACACACACACACAATCTGTTAGGATGGCCGACACCCAAGACGGGGGGTGAATTGAGTGTTTCAAAAATTTTCTATTCAAACCTTGATTAATCAAAATATCCAAATCATAAGTTGATAAAAATAGATAATGATATTCGATAGAGTAAGAATGGAATCATTAGAAATTAATGAAGATGAAAGAAGGATGAGCACACAGAGATTTATCCTGGTTCGATCCTCTCTGACCTACGTCCAGTCCTCAGACTCCTCTGAGATTTGCAATTCACTATATCATCCAAGTTTCACCCAGGTACTTGGAAAACCATTACAGCCACATATTCAATAATACACATACACGGGCTATTTCAAGTTTGTAACCGTGGGTACTTGAGAACCCCATAAACTTTTCCAGGTATTTATGAAACCCACTCAAGTTTGTAACTGTTGGTACTTGAGAAACCCCACAAATTTAACTGGACATTTGTGAAACCGATTCAAAATTTACGAAGGTACTTGAGGACCTTTACAATCACTCCCCCTTACCACATGTAAGGTTACACTCTATTTCACTCAGGTCTATCCTAAGTTACTCTCAAAGGTTGGGATGATCTTATCTGGGAAATACTTCACTCTATGAAGCAGATTGTATTATCACTGAAGCTCACGGAGAAGTATCATAACAGAGTCCTAATGTTGTTGTGTGATTTCACACTCTACGTGTTGTGCTTGGTAACTCTGTATACTTCATCATTTTCTTCGTTGGCTGCTTCCTCTTATTTATAGATGTTGTCAAAATATAGCCATTGGAGAGGAGCGCCATATTTTTCCGTTGGCTTTGGCTCTTGTGTTCTGTCTTTCAAAAATATAGCCGTTGGAGTGGAGCGTCCTATTTTTCGGTTGGCTTTGGCTTTTTATGTTCTATCTTTCAATCTTGTAATCTTTTCTGACAATATCTGTTTATTGAAAGATAATGGATTGCCATTGTGGAGTTGTCTGACAATATTTGATGCTTCTGACAATGTCTGGTCGTCTCTGTGATTTTTGTCCGTTGAGCATTTTTCGGTGAGACAATCAAGCAACCCATTCTCTGTTAATAAGTAAAAGGAATAAGCATTTATGAGTGCAGATGAGATTCAAATAAATGTAGCATGAAGAAGGAAAGATTTGAGATCAACATCACGCTACGTAACTGTCAGAAAAGCAAACTCGAGTTTTGCTTTCTCATAACTCGAGTTATTGAAGAATTTTCAAAGTGGAAATCTCATAACTTTTGTTGTAACTCGAGTTTTAATAAGAGTTTTGATAAAACTTGAGTTACAGAAGTTAAAACTCAGGTTTTCAGAAGTTCCAGTAAGTCACGATACTATGCACTCTTTGAAACTCGGGTTCCAGTAGCCAAAACTTCAAGTTTCAGATGTTTGAAATCATAACTTTCATTGTAACTCGAGTTTCCTTGGAAGTTTTGAGTTTAGAAAAAGTTTTTCATCGTGAAACTCGAGTTCCAGTTGCAAAACTTCAAGTTATAAGATTTTCAAAACATAACTTTTATATGTAACTCGAGTTACATTGAAAGTTTTACATTTAAAACAAGTTTGTCTCTCGAAACTCGAGTTCCATTTCACAAAAATCGAGTTATATGAAAACTCTTAATGAAACTTCAAGTTTGGAACGAAGTTTTGACGTTCAGTAGTTTTCCAGAGCTCGAAACTCGAGTTCTGATTTCCCAAAACTCGAGTTCTGTCATAACTTTTGTTGAAACTCGAGTTGTGAAGGAAGTTTTGGTTTCTCTCTCTTCGAAACTCGAGTTCTGATGCTCAAAACTCGAGTTGTGATGAAAACTTCTTGTCAAACTCGAGTTTTACTTGAAAGTTATGTGAAAAAAACAAGTTCGATGCTCAAAACTCGAGTTCTGTAGACCAAAACTCGAGTTTAGCAA
This sequence comes from Vachellia collinsii, assembly GCA_006871305.1. Taxonomy (NCBI): domain Eukaryota; kingdom Viridiplantae; phylum Streptophyta; class Magnoliopsida; order Fabales; family Fabaceae; genus Vachellia; species Vachellia collinsii. The sequence continues at coordinate 14,239 of QFDD01000755.1, forward strand.
GTTCCATGCCCAAAACTTGAGTTCCATAAGCCATAACTCGAGTTTTACTTCAACTAGTTGTGAAAAACCAAGGTTTAAGCCCGAGACTCGAGTTTTGTAGACCGAAACTCGAGTTCTGTTCATGACTTAGCACATGTTTCAGGTTTCAGCACAAAGCTCAACTTGTAACGGCCATAACTCTCTCAATTCAACTCCAAACTTTGTAAATAAGGTATCCTTGGAAAGATCTTTGAATCTACGTTCAAATGAAAGAAGAATCAGTTTAAAATATTTTGTATTGCGAAAGTTATGGTAGTCACAATAAGCAAAGGTCAGTGCTGAAACGTTTAAATCTGACCACCAAGATTTAGAAAACCATATCTCCTTCATATGAAATGATTTGATGTTTGTTCTTGATGTCTATAAATCGAATTTTGAGTCTATTTTCATATGAAACTGGTTTCAAATCAATCGGACTTGTGGTTTGGGAGATATAGTCAAAATACTAAACACATGTCGAGCTGAGCAAGAAACAGAGCTAAACAGAGGAGCTCGAAAGTAGAGTTTTAACTTCTTAAAACTCGAGTTTTGGGTCACAAATCCCAAAACTTGATTCTAAAATCGAGTTTCACTTCAAGTTTTCTTCATAAAACTTCAAAAACTCATTTAACTCGAGTTTATGAGTCAGAACTCAAGTTTTGACTTCCAGAAACAATTTTGAGCATCCAAATGAAGGTTAGATGATATGTAACTCAATGTATGATGATATAACATGTATGTAAACTACAAATTGAGTTATTTAACCACATCATCCTCCAATTACAAATATGAAAGCTTGAAACTTGATGTTCCTATTTTATTTTATAAGATCATTCTACTCAAACAACTTTTCTCCTTTTCATTAACCAAACTATATAAGAAATTTACATTAAATATAGTAGTTAGTCAATATACATTATAAAAACTTTTTGCTCTTATATATTTGACATCATCAAAACTAATCATATATAACACAATCATCACAGCCATCCTAGCTTATATCAAAATAAGTTATTAACTACCAATTCAAAACCAAAATATATATATGTGTGTGTGTGTGAGAGAGAGAGGAGAGGGGTTTCTTCCATCTTCCTCTTCACCATCCAACATTTCCACCTTCTATGCTTTCTTTGCCATCAATTCCTCACCTTTTGAGCTACCTAGCTTACCTGTATTTTATTGAAAATGGAGGCTGAGATTTGAAAATTTCTGTAGAAACCACAACTTATCAAATATTCATATATAAAATTCATAATCATGCAAAAACAAGCCACATGTTCATACGACATTGATACGCAATAAATCACATCATGAGGATCTCCCTCAACAACTTTGCACATCACATGGCCATGGACAATAACAAATTGCATAACACACAATTTCATCATACCCTTATCTAGGTACCACTCAATCATTAAGCATCCAAATAGCCGTTCATTCTCAGAACCAGCTATTCTGCAAAGCTTGCAAAGCAATATCTATACTCTATTTCACGAGTACCACTATGTTAAGAGCATATAATCATTCCATCACGGAATCGATCCACGTATCTTAACACGCATAACACATACAACATAAACAAGCATGTAGAATTAAATATATTATAATAGGATAAAAAAGGTTTCTACCTATTTCTTTTTATTTACTGTTACCTTCCTTAGTATTTCCTTTTTTCAATCTTCCTTAGAATGCTCAAACAGATGTCAAATCCTAAAAACATATATGTAAAATATTTTGTTAATTATACGTTTATCAAGCTTCATTAAGCTCATCTTTCTTTCCTAACCCCATTTCTATCCCTTCACATTATTTAACTTCATTTCCTTGACTTTTGAATTTTTCAATCATTTTTGACAAATCATAACTCATTCCATATAATTCCAAACACGATGGTTCAAGCTTCTATTTGAAGCTCTCCTCATCCTTTACAACGGATAGTTAGCATCAAGCATCAAATTATGAGCCTAATGCTTATTTGGCAAAACATTATTTGACAAATTCCTAATGCTTATTTGGCAAAACATTATTTTCCAGATTTTCTATCCAAACTTGGAAAATTCATAACATGATCTATAAAATCCCAAATGAAGTGTTTCAAATTTGAAAGTAAAAGTGTGTTTTTTTGGAGGGGTGAGAAAATTTTGTTAGGATATGGATTCAATTGCTCATGTCACTTTTCTAATATTCCAGTTTTATCTTTAAAATAAAACTCACTTTTTCCCTTTTTCTCCCATGATGCTTATAGCCAACCAAAAGAGTGCATTATTTTTTCCTTGCCTCATTACCACATTAGTCATTTTTTTGTTAATCTATTTTTGGTGATTTCAAGAGAGATGTATTTGGTCCACTGTTGATTTGATTTTTTTTTGTTGCCAATCCCAGCATTGATACTTGATACTTTGAAAATGTTTCTTATAATTATAATACGACACTAGACTTGTTGAAATTAGTATTGGAAGTTACTTTTACAATATGATTTATAATCTACGAGGTAAGTATGTAAGCGGAACTTTATCTCGACTAGCGTAAACACAATTTTTCAGTCACATGACAAATAGACACATTGTTAGTGTGATGTTATTTTTTAAACGATGCACCATTGTCTTGTCATATGTTGTCTTCTTTTTTATCCTCTCAAACTCACTTTTCTAATTCTAGAAAATCATCATTTAAAATGTATGTACAATATTTTATCTTGCATAGATGAGATTGCAGGTTATTGAGATTCAAAAATTTAAAATTAAGAAATTAAGATAAAAATTAATGTCATGAAGAAGAATAAATAACTTTAAATAAACAGATAACTGAACATTTATTAACTTCAAATATGCTCCCCTCATCTCCATTCCTAAACCAAACAAGAAATCACTCCCCGCTTTACCTCCATTTCAATTAAATAAAGCTCATAACATCCCTTCCTTCTCAATCCTCCCCTTAATTAACCTCCCATACCCTCTCCTTCATTGAACCAAAACACAACCTTAAGGTGAAAATCATCGGAGTTGGGTTTAGCTAAAAGAATTAGTCCCTCACAATGTAAATAATCAAAATTTGAATCCCTATTGGCAGAAATGCCCACATTTAATGCCTCACAATGACTGTTACATGTGCTCAGCTAAAACAATTACAATGAAATTAACTAAATTACGTTATTTGAAAATTTTGTTAAAGACAATAAACGTGTATTCCCTTTAGTTCATAATATAAGTTATTTCTTGAAGAATAAATTGGTCCATAATTAAAGTTACTTACCGAATAACTAATATTCATTTTCCAAAATATAACTTATTTTCTGAAAATACTTTTATTTATGAAGAGAGAGAGTAAGAGGGAGATTGAGTGAAAAATGCATATAGAGATGAGGGGTATATAATTAATAATAGGAAAAATTGGAGAAAACTTATTAAATGATGAGATAAATTGGAAAAAAAAATTTTTTACGTAAATTAAGATAAAACTTCTCCTATACACATGCCTTAAATTATGCAAAATCATTTAGAAACAAAGTCAATTCAAACCAAAAGAACCTAGACCAATGACCCCCCAGGGGGCGGCGGCGACAAAAGGTCTGAGTCTTTCATTCTCGTCAATCTTCACGCATTCGATCCTGCTGCAAGGCATCGACGATTAATGAATAATAGATAAGTTATCAAATTATTATAAATTGATAAAGTAATCATTAAATATATTTTAAATTGACAAAACTCTTCAAATTTACTCATACTAAACTTTCTTTCTTTACGTTTCCAAATCTTTTTGACCACTCTTTCATCCTTCACTCTTTTTAATAGAAATAAAATATAGGGAAAAGTACGAAAAAATATCATTAATAAACTTACATTTGATATCCAACATTTTTCCTAGAAATTGCTTATAGTATATTCTTTTGTTTCTATTTATAAGACACTTATAACATATTTTACACAAATCAAGCAAAACATTAAGTATTATTAACTATGCCTTAAAATTCAACAACTTTTCAATTTTATTCCTATTTAATATTCATTATATCACATGAGAATAAAACCAATATATAATAAATTAAGGATAAATTTGTACATTTACATGAAAATTTTAATTAGATGATTTATAAAATGGAATAAATAAAATCTTCTCTATAATAGAATAACTTGCGTTGGGGTTTGACCAAGACCCAGCTGGTTCCTATTTCAAAATATGCAGATGTAATGTTGAATGCAAGAAAATTGACAGTCCTTGGAAGTTTCCAAGCAAATTCGTAGAATTAGCCTGTGGACTCGATGGGCTTAAAATTCTTGATGGCCTCCCTCATGGGGGCCCTTTTGGTCAGTGAAAGGAGAAATAGTATCGCCTTTCTTTTTTGTTTTTTTTTTTTACAACGTACAAAGAAATATGAACTGCGACATCGCTCCTGGGGAGTACTTACCAAAGTGACACTTAAAAAATCGCTCTTCCAAGAACGAATTTAAAATTGTGAAGAACACGTTCCCTCTAACGATTTTGGTTTATCTTCAATCACATCACTTTATCTCATCTTACATTTTGAATGGAATACTGTTTATCTTCAGGACTTGTTTGGTATGGTAGAATTGAACCAATGTAAATGGAAATGAAGTTAAATTCCATGCTCTAAGTCGGTTCAATACACTTATATGGTTATGGAATTTATTTCTAAATGAGAAGACAATTCCATCAGAATTGATGGATTTGACTTTCATCATACAGCACGTGGAATTATGAAAAATTCTGGAATTCGAATTTTGATTGCCATTGACAGTTTGGGCAATGCTATGGCATTTTTTTTTCTGAGTGCGAATTGGTTACTTCATTTTTTAAATATAAATATTAAATAAAAATATTATATGAATCACATGCTCATACCAAATATGTTTTTAAACTCTATCTCCATATCTATTCTCATATGGCCATTTTCATTTTTGTATCAATTTGTTGAAACCTTATAAAAAAAAAGTATTGCTTCTCATGATCTAGTGATAGGTCCTAGCGGATCATGAGTTATGAGTCATACCCTTATATTGTAGCTCAACTCAACCCCTTTCCTAAAGAATATTTATTGGAGTTGAACCCCTTATGAGAGAAAATAAGGGAGCAAAGAAAATTAGTAGAGAAAATATGGGAGAAATGAGTTTTTTTTTTTATGGGAGAAAAAGTAAAATGAAGCAAAAGTTAGAGAGAAAATAAGACGGTGTAATTCACTATATTTTTTCTCCAACTTTTCTATCCATGAATAGAGAGAAGATGAAGAAAAAACTCATTTTTCTTATCAATCTCTTGTGCTCATTTCTTACTTTTCATTTTAAGCCATTAGTTTTGGCAGATTTGTTGAAATTTTGATCATGACTTACATTTTCCAGAAGGATAATTTTTAAGATGTATTCAAATATTTAATTTTTTTTCTGATTTGTTACGAAAACTTCATAACACTAAAAAATAATATTTTAATCTAAATTATTTCTTTATAAAAAATAATATAGAAATTTCATTCCATTCAAAAACATATATCTTCATTTAATAATTTAAAATAATGTTAATATAATTTTTTCATTATAATATTTAATTTGATTTTAGATTTGATATATTTTAAGATAGGGATAATAACATTAAGCTATTTACTTGTTTTTTTTCCTTCATGTTTTCTCTTGTACACTCAAGAGAAAGATAGGTCCCACGTTCTACACCGTACCTGGTCCTGATAAAAGGTGTAAACATATGAAGATTGAAGAAGACGAAGGTGAAGAAAATGAGAAAGGAGGAGGGAAGGAGAGGAGTGCAAAGCGTGGAATCGTTCAACCACTGATGATTTTGCTTTTATTTTTTTTTAGGTTAATATAATTTTTAGTTCTCAAATTTATATAAATTTTGATTTTGGTTACTCAAATTTTAAATCTATAGTTTTATAAGTATTGGATGTTTAACGATATTAATTATTATCATTAAGTATATGGATCAAAACTAAAATCTTTTAATCTTTATATTTTTAACTAATTTTGACTTTAGTTTTTATACTTTTAACAAATTTTGGATTTAATCTCTATATTTAACGATTTTAATTATAGAGACTAAATTAATATATTTAAAATTTAAAATACTAAAACTAAAATTTATATGAATTTGAGGGATAAAAATGATATTGACCCCATTTTTATAAGAAAAATAGAAATACCAGATCAGATAGAGTGATGTGAAAGAATGACTTTTTTCTGCTAGATCCAATTACCAATTCGTATTTTCTTTCCGACAACAGACATTGAGTACCAAACATTCCATTAACTTCTAATCAACGATAGGTTTCGGCGTTTGCTTGGGCTTTTCCAACCCACCAATATTCTCCCATACCGAAATAGTCACTCTGACTTTTTCGAGGGGAACATCTTTCATTAGAATCTTGACTTGGTCCTTATATAAATACAAACAGTTAACTGTAATTATATTATAGAATTGATGTTTGCAACACTCCGCCTTTACCGTCAATGTCCAACCAAAATCTTGTGCATTTATATATTTCGATCTGCGAAATAAAAATAATTAAAACAATTTTTAGATAAAAATTAATTTCATCTTATTATCATAAAATATTGGTTTGTAACTTCAATATTGCACAACCCATGAGAATTCGTCTCTATTATGCGGCTTTTCTGTTCAAGTGAGTTCGATCAGAAATATTACAAAGGAAAACTGTTTTTAAACAATAAAATTTAAGTGTATGAAAATCAGTATTTTTGTGGTATTATTATTAAAAATTCACTCATACGAATTCCAAAAAACGCACATGTTGGAAAAGGTGAAAATCATTACGGGAATTAGTGTCAAAGCTAAAGTGATTTAGGAATTCCCTGACACTTCAGAAAATAAATTCACATTACTACTGTTCAACTTAATTTAAGATTCATTTTGCTTTGGAAAAGAATGTCTCCATTATTCGATTAACACATTTCTCTCCATTTCCTCTCCATTTACAATCTCTGCCCTTGGATCAACTTGCAATGGTATAGATTTAATACATTACAACAATATATCATTATAATACTAGTATTAAATAACAAAAATGAATATAGTTAAATTTAAACTACATGGGTACAATTCATAAATTTACTTTTTATGCTCTACGGTCTAGTTTTATATTTATTTGTATTCCCATAAACCAGTTCACCAAAAGCCCAAAAGTCGATTTGAGTACAAAAGACAAGCTTCCAAAGTTTCGTTAAACTAATTAATGAACGCACAACTTAAGTAACTAAGAAAATGATAACTATGATAAATATAAAACAAAAGGAATAACAATAATAATTGATCCATCCATCAAAGCCAAGACATTCCAAGTGATCACTCTCATCCAAGCAAGGCCTCTTGTGAGTGGCATATCCAAGATTAGGGAATACTACCCACTCAAAATTTAATTGCTTCCCATGAAATAGAAGTTGTCAACCAATGGATATATATAGCAAACTACTAGGCTCAAGATCAAACCTGTACCCTACTTATGGCTCCTTGGAATGCATGTTGATGATCACATACCAGGCCGTCTTTACATTTATAAAGTAAATAATATATGATATAAATAATTAATTTATTTAATTTTTTATAATTTTTTTAAAATTAGTTAACTTGATTTTATATTAAAGATCGGATGTAGTATTATTTAACTTCCTAGTAAGGTGATATGAAGCTAGATGAAGTTGCTTTCTACATGGGGCCAATAACAAAAGCAAATAATCCTTAGCATTACAATGTTAAATAGCCAGACTTGAAATGAAAGAATATACTAAAATTGTCATTTTGCCTGTAATATAAAGTATAAAACTGTGAATCCAAGGTCTTAAAAAAAAGGAACAGCTACCTTATTGATTAATGGATTTCGACAGTCATTGTGGGCAAGAAAAAAGCGTCTACATAAATACTTCACTCTGAAAAGATTGAGCAGAGGTTAAGATGTTGGTAGTATCAGTTTTGTTCATCTTGATGATAGCCCATGGGTCTTCCTTAAACTTTAGCTTCACAAGTTATTTATACGATCTTGACACTAACATTAGAAAAATCAGTTTGTGGGGTGGTATGGTTTGCCTTGTGGAAGAAGATGAGTCCAATGACAACATGAGTGATGATGATTTTGAAAGAGGAGCATGGCCCAAAAAATACTCATGCTGAACTGGCAAGTGCTGCAAATTATTTCAAAGATGAGCAAAAGCTTGGACAGGGAGGATTTGGGGGTGTCTTTAGAGGTTTTGTCAAAGATTTGAACTCCTATGTTGCCATAAAGAGAATATCAGAGGGTTCTAAACAAGGGAAAAAGGAGTTCGCTTCAGAAGTAAGAATTATCAGTCAACTAAGGCATCGAAACTTAGTGCAGCTAATCGGTTGGCGTCATGAAAGGAAAGAACTTTTGCTAGTTTATGAGTACATGCCAAATGGAAGTTTAGATTCCCTTCTCTTCACAAAGGATGGGTTGTTGACATGGTCAATTAGATTTAAAATGGCTCAGGGCTGGACCTCCGCATTGTTGCACTTGCATGAAGAATGAGAATAATGTGAGGTTCATAGAGACATAAAACCAAGCAACATCATGTTCATAGAGACATAAAACCAAGCATGGCTTGTGGACCATGCAAAAGGAGCACAAACAACAGCTTTGGCCAGAACTATGGGTTATATGGCTCCCAAATGTATCATCACTGGAAGGGCTAGTAAAGAATGTGATGTTTACAGTCTTAGAGTTGTTGTTTTGGAGATAGCGTGTGGAAGAAAATCCATCAAACTGAAGGCTCCAGAAAATGAAGTAAGCATAGTTAATTGGGTTGGGCAACTCTACGGAACTGGAAAACTTGCAGCGGTTGATTCAAGACTTGAAGGAGATTTTGACAATGATAAAATAAAATGCCTCTTGATTGTTGGGCTGTGGTGTGCTAATCCTAATCATAATCATAGGCCCTCGATAAGGCAAGTAATTCATGTGCTTAACTTTGAAGCTCCATTTCCTAGTCTCGCTTCAAGTTATCCTATACCAACATATAATGAATTTCCAGTGAGGTCATCATTTTCTTATCAATCTATCACAAATACTTTAGAGAGGTATTTAAAACCATAACACAAGCTTTAGTTTTAACACAAACTCTTTGGGTTTTTCGCCACAATTTCGAATGGTGTTTCACCAACAGTCTCATCTGCTGTATTTGTGCAAAAGTTAATTTTGGCCATTGGAAATTTGTGCAAAGTTACAATGATGTCCGGTACACAAAAATTATTTTAGAAATAAAATGGAAAATGTAAATATCCCATTTTCTTTCTAAATGCATTTCTTATTTTATTTCTCAGAAACTCTTTTTTGTTACCACACATTACATTTGTGTGTAATCAACAACAGGAAACGGTTTCAAGCAAGTTGGTTTTTGGCTTGGGCTTTTCCAACTTAGAAATTTTCTCCTACGCAAACAGAAAGTCTCTTTCGAGTGATCATTGTTCCTTAGAATCTGGACTTATTGTTTCTCACATAATTATAAAATGAGGTTGGCAACACTTTGCCCTTAACTTGTTTCACACATAATTATAAAATTGAGGTTGGCAACACTTTGCCTTTAACGTCGAGTTCCACAAGGCCATGTCTTTATCCAAGAAAAATAGCATTATCCAACCAAAATATTGTTACTTTATATAGTTTAGTAAAACAATAATTAAAATATTTATGAGATAAATATTAATTTCACATTATTATCATAAAATAAAACGAGAATTGTTCAGTCCATTTATGCGGTTTTCTGTTTGAGTGAGTGCTATCAGAAATGTGAGAAAGGAAAAATATTTTTTGAACAGAAGAGCTATTTTACTATAAAATTGAAGTGTATAAAAATCAGTTTTTTCCTGGTATAACTTATAAGCAATAAAAAAAATCACATTATTATTCTTCGGTTTAAACATTTGAGCTTCATTTTGATGAATAGAATAATAGAGGAATTCTTCGGTGCTCTTTCTCAACATCGTTTGTTCTATTCCACTCAAATTTCTTTTCTTTTTTGGGGAGGAGGGAGGGTTTGATGATAAAAAATAGTACATGATGGAGCTCAAGTTTATTCATTTCTCAGGGGGTAAGTTTCTAGGGTTAGTGAAAATTAATAAGTTAGAACAACTTCATAAGTATATTTTCGTTATAGAAATTGAAAGGATCCAATTCGAGCAAGTTTTTAAAAAGTAAAATTTGTTGGAAATGGTAAAACTATTTCGATCAAAAGCAGATTTGGGGGAATTAACCATCTATTTGTATGATTCTTTGATGGAAAGAAATAAAAAATGGGTATGTTGCTGCCATTTTTGAAATGATTAAACATGCTCGAAGTAATGTCTGAACCCAATGATTCAAGGAAAATCTAATGGATTGTGGAACAAGTAAATACCTTCAATTGTCTCAACAACTATATTACACCGACTGAAAATGAAAAATAAATTATAAAGGAGACAGACAAGAAAGGGGGTAGAGACTACTCAATAAATGAAAAAAAAATGCCTAACTAAAGGTTTTGTTTTTCTTTCAGTTATTTGAGAGTTATCCAACTTGAGTTATGAGGTTACGAATATGATTTAAATCATAGTCTAATTGATTTAATGATTTTATGAATTTATTTGACATCATAATTCTATAGATAGATATAATTTCAAATTTTCTCGAGTGGAGAAAACTTCTTCTACGTTTCTAGGGGGTATATTGTTTATCTATATCTATCCCAATGAGCCGTTTATCAAATTGTTGCAATTGATGTTCGATCCCGAAGAGAGGGGAGAGATCTTCGGAGAGTGGGTTTTTATGATCCGATAAAGAATCAAACCTATTTAAATATTCCTGTTATTCTATATTTCTTTGAAAACGGCGCTCAACCTACAAGAGCTATTCAAGATATTTCAACATTAATATTGACAACAGTGTATCAAACAAATATAATCCAATCAAGAATAAATGGATCCATTTATTCCTATCCCATAGGATTTTTTTGACTTCATCAAATAGACTGGTTCGTTGGATTTTCTGTGATCGAGAGAAGAAAAGAAGTTCTTTTTTAATTAAAGAAATGCTTTTTTGAATTCAAATTCAATTTAAATAAAATTATTTTCTTTATTTCTTTCTAATATATTTATCTTTTTATAATATTATAATATAATTTAGAATATTATAATAAAAATATAATAACTTTTTATATTTTTCTACCCAATTTCATCTTTTTATTGATTTTGATTGCGGTTGCATCTACACACATTATTAGTTTATTTTTTAGGGTTGCTAACTCAATGGTAGAATACTTAGTTTTTCAGTGTGACTCAAATTTTTACACATTTCTATGAAGCAATGGATTCATCCATACCATTAGTAGAGTTTGTAAGACTACGACTGATCCAAAAAGGAATGAATGGACAAGGCAGCATGTTGTATCTAAGAATATTTCATTGCCATTGGATCGGGCCCAAATCCTTGTTTGTATTCTTGGCTAACAACAAAATAAATTCACAGTTGGGTTGAATTAATAAATGGATAGAGTTTAGGGGCTCCAATTATAGGGAAACAAAAAGGAACGAGCTTTCGTTTTGAATTTGAATGATTACCCATCTAATTATACATTAAAAATAAAAATATTAGTACTTGATGTGGGAAAAGCTTTGCCCATGAATGGATTATTGATTTTTGCTTGACTCCTAACTATTAGCTATTCTCCATATATTATGGGATGGCGGTAAATGTGTAGAATAAAGAGTATATTGGTAAAGATCTTTTTTTTTTTCCAAAATCAAAAGAGTGATTGGGTTGATAAAATACAGGATTTTGAACTATCATGTTATCCTAGAACGAACATAAACCAATTCTATGGAAAAAGCGAGTAGAGTCCATTGATAGGTCTTACTTGTTTTCTAGGTATATATATTTCTTTTTTATTAGATTTTTTATTACATATTAGAATAGAATACCATGTTTTGATTGTATCACACTATGTATTATTTCATAACCCAATAAATCTTCAATCCTTGGCAAAAATCAAATTTCAAAAATGGAAGAATTTCAAGTATATTTAAAACTAAATAGATCCTGTCAACATGACTTCCTATACCCACTTATTTTTTGGGAGTATATTTATGCACTTGCTTACAATCATGGTTTAAAAAGTTCCATTTTGGTGCAAAATCTAGGTTATGACAATAAATCTAGTTTACTAATTGTAAAATGTTTAATTACTCGAATGTATCAACATAATCATTTGATTATTTCTACTAATAATTCTAACAAAAATCCATTTTGGGGGGTACAACAAGAATTTGTATTCTCAAATAATATCAGAGGGGCTTGCCTACAATTAGTCTCTTCCTTAGAGAAGGCAAAAATAATAAAGTCCTATAATTTAGGATCAATTCATTCAATATTTCCTTTTTTTGAGGAAAATTTTCCATATTTAAATAATGTGTTAGATGTACAAATATCCTACCCTATCCATATGGAAATCTTGATTCAAACCCTTCGGTGTCTCCTCCTTTCATTTATTAAGGCTCTTTCTTTATGAGTATTGTAATTGGAATAGTCTTATTACTCCAAAAAAAAAAGGATTTCTACCTTTTCAAATTCAAAAGTTAATCCCAGATTTTTTTTAAAAAAAGTAATCCAAGATTTTTCCTAATCCTATATAATTTTTATGTATGTGAATGTGAATCCATCTTTCTTTTTCTCCAAACCAAATCTTCTTATTTACGATTAACATCTTTTGGAGTCCTTTTTGAGTGAATCTATTTCAATGCAAAAATAGAACATTTTGTAAAAGTTCTTTGATAAGGATTTTCCGTCCACCCTATCGTTCTTCAAGGACCCTTTCATTCATTATGATAGATATCAAGGAAAATTCATTCTGCCTTCAATGAATACGCCCTTTTTGATGAAAAAATGGAAATACTTATCCATTTATGGCAATGTCATTTTTTTTGTTTGGTATCAACCAGGAAAGATCCATATAAACAAATTATCCGAGCATTCATTTTATTTTTTGGGCTATTTTTCAAATGTGCAGCTGAATCCTTCAGTGGTACGGAGTCAAATGTTGGAAAAGTCATTTATAATGGAAAATCTTATGAAAAAGTTTAATACAATAATTCCAATTATTCTGCTAATTAGATCATTTGCTAAAGCAAAATCTTGTAACGTAGACATCCCATTTGTAAGCTAGTCTGGACCGATTCATCTGATTTTGATGTTATTGACTGATTTTTGCAAATATGTAGAGATATTTCTCATTATTACAACGGCTCCTAAAAAAAAGAGTTTGTATCGAATCAAATATATACTTTGCCTTCCTTAGATTAAAACTTTAGTGCATAAACACAAAAGCACTGTACGGTTTTTTTTTTTTAAAGATTAGGTTTTGAATTATTGGAAGAAATCTTTACAGAGGAAGAAGATATTTTTCCTTTGATCTTTTCAAGAGCTTCTTCTACTTTGCAGAATTTAGGTAGAGGTCAGATTTGGTATTTGGATATTTTTATTTTCATCAATGATCTGGTCAATTATGAATAACTGGTTATCATACTTTAATAATGAAAACTATCCTTAAATGAGGAAAAGGTAAAAAAAAAAAAAGAATGAATTCATTTCTATTATAAAATAGGAAACGGATTAGGAAATGCTTAGTAAGAGTGGAAACTGATAAACTAAGTACTTAACTTTTTTAGAGTCCTATTCTAGGAACTCTAAAAAAGCTAACTTGGGTCAGAATCGCAACTAAAGCAACATAAGTCAGAACCTTTAAAGGAATAATTGAGAGAGTGTGCGCAAGCTGTAATTTGCAAACTCATGACAAAAGCTTCTTCATCAGTTTTTTTCGGCTTCAGAGAAATCGAGACATGAGAAGTGATTGAAATCTACGTTCCATTCTGGAAGTGAGGCGACTGAGTGATATCACCGGCGATAGGAAGGAAGTGTTTGAATCAGGACGGTGGGTGGGGGAATTTGCAGAAAAATGACGTTCAGCTAAGGTGGGAGTGGTCATTTCTAGGTCCGTTCCAGTACAGTGGGCTTTTGTGTGGGATTGCTTTCAATTATCATATTCTTCGCCAATTCGCTTCCTTAGCCTTCTTTGCTTTCGTAACCTCTTTTTTTTAAAAAAAAAAAAAAACAAAGATTATTAAAAAAATAATTTTTAATTTAAAAATTTTAAATTTTTAGAGTTAAAATTGAAGAAATACTTGCATACTTTCACGATGCCATGTCATCTATACATTTTCCAATTAAAATGTTGCAATTGTACTGTATTGCATATACTATATCCTACACATTTCTCTTCACTATTTTTCTCTCTTCAAAACTTATATCAATGGAAACTTTTGGGACAAAAAAAAAATGTTCAGGCATTTTTTTTGGGTGATATACGAGGCACAAGCTTACAGCAAAATCCTACGTGGGAATTCTACTGCCTCCTGATCCTCTTTAAGGATATCTATTACACTTCGTGGCGGTCTAACCCAGACTTTGTAGTCTTCAACTTGCTTCCCTCCAAGCTTAGCTAGCGCATCTGCACACTGATTACCTTCCCTATATATGTGCGTAAATCTCAGATTCCAATCTTGAACGATCAACCCATGTAGCTTATTGCTAATGCTACTCTTCCCTCCAAGATAAGCCCCACTATTAATACTTTCAATAACCTGAATCACATCACATTCCACCTCAACCTTTCTCATTCCCAACTCCCAACACATTTGGAGGCCTTCGATAACTCCCTGTCCTTCCACTGCCCATGCATCACACTCTTTCAGTTTAATTGAGTATCCTCTGATCCATTCTCCGCAATCCCCTCTTATGACACCTCCACATGCCGCTGATCTGCCTTCACACAGAGACCCATCAATGTTCAATTTGCACCATTCTTGTAGGGGAGTTCTCCATGAAACTTTAATAATTCTCTCTGCTGGTGTATTTCCTGTGCTTGGTTGCCATTTTTGCTTACTATAATCCAGGTACCTTCTAATCACTCGACCTGTATTCCACGTGGCTACCCATTCACTATTGTGAATGTGCTCGTTGCACCATTTCCATGCATGCCAACAACCAACCGCAAAGACCTCTGGCCAGGATAAGTCCTCCTCCTTTGTACCACCAATCTTCAAGTTAACATCAACTCAGCTTCCACCTATATGTGAAGAACTCAGCTTGGCAATTTGGAGGGAGAAGTTGTAGCCACATTTTTTTAGGCTGGATACAGTCACGTAAAGCATGGAGTTGGTCTTCTACTCCTTTTACACAAATAGGACAAGTTGGGCTTCCATCTTCCCATTTACTAACCTGAGCCTTCGTCAAAAGTCTTCCATGACAAGTTTGCCATAAGAATACCTTAATCCTCTCAAGAATTCTAATTTTCCATATCTTCTGCCAGTTTCGTGACTCCCTATTATTTCTGTCTCCTAAAAGCTTCTTGTACGTTGATGCCATAGAGAATTGTCCATCCACAATGAGTCTCCATTGCCTCCTTTGATTGAGATCTTCCTCAAAATATTCTTGAAATTTATTCCACAATTTAACTAGTTCCTTCCACAACAGCGAGTCAGATTGTTTCGCTACTACTTGTCCACGTGAGATCCTTGACTTGGAATATTTCCCCATCAAAACTCGAACCCATAAAGCATCAGGATCATGGTGTATTCTCTAGATAAGCTTCATTAGGAGTGCATCATTCATAACTATTAATGATTTAATTCCAACTCCCCCTAGGTTCTTGGGTTGTAAAAGTGTTTCCCATTTGACAGCATGCCATTTCCTTCTCCCCTCCTGATCTCCCCAAGTAAACCTCTTCTGATCTTTCTCAATTTTGTCAATCATATTCTGGGGTAAGCGGTCGTGTTGCATAGTGTAGACCGATAACGCACTTGTAACATATTTAACCAGGGTCAATCTTCCTGCCATCGAAAGACTTGCTGCCTTCCATCCACTAAGCTTCTTCTTGACTTGGGCAATTATTCTTTTGTAACAATCCTTCCACCTTCTTAGAAAAGAAATATCAGCACCCAAGTATCTGCCAATATCCTCTACCTGTTTAAACTGACTTCTCCTGCATATCTCCTTCCTAAGCTGGTTTGCCACGATGGGGGAGAAATAAATTTGAGTCTTCTCCACGCTTACTTTATACCCAGACATGTTATTGAACTCCTGCAAGCAACTCATGATAGTATCAATTTGGTTAGTATCAGCTTCTGCAAAAAGAACAAGATCGTCAGCAAACATAATATGAGATATGAATGGCCCCTTTTGGCTAGCTCTCAATCTTCTCCATTTTCTCTCCCTCACTTTATCAAGAATAAGGTGGGTAAGTTTTTTCATGCCAAACACAAATAGATAAGGTGAAATAGGATCCCCTTGATGGAGGCCCCTGTGTAACATCCCATTTAAAAAAAAAATCTCAACAGCTTATGTATGCCACACACGTGGCTGTGATGGAAAATAAGGGGGAAAAAATGCATGCCTCACACGTGCCCACATCTCAGGCCCTCAGTTTTTCCTCTCTGCTCTTAGCTCCCTTCCTCATTTATTAAGCTCCCTTCCTCATTTATTAATTCCCGTTTACTTCTTCTCATGGAGGCTAGAACAGCAAGAGCGAGAATGGGAGTGAGGGAGACAGCGGGAGAGTGATAGCGTGAAACTCACCGAAGGAAGGCATCGATAGCGTGAGCAAGCTTCAGTTCTTGTTCAGGTGAGCATTTTTCTTCATGTCCGTTGCTGGATTTCTGGTTTGGGGTTTGTGAACAGTGGAAAAATCAGAGCTAATCGGCGAAGACTCACTGATTAACTTAATACATGCTTTGGTTAGTGTTTCCTCAAGCTAAATAATGCTTTTCATGTGATGATTCACTGAGTTGTGTGTGTTTGAAGAGTGGCTGTTGGTTGTTCGAATCGGGTTCCCTGTTTCTCCGAGGAATTAATATTGAGCTGTGATTTCTTGTCTTAATAATGATGAGTGCTGAGCATTGGGGTTGTTTAACAGTGTGCATGTCATTTTTCTGAGTTTTGGAAAGCTGAAAAATCAGAGTTTTGTTTTGTTTCTGTTTTCCTCTCAGCTTGAGCACCCTGGACCGAAGAAGATGTTGTAGTTGGGTTGTGATAAATGGGCACCTGATGGTTCTGTTTTTCCTTTGAGTGTATCCGTGTATGCATATATAATTGGATATATGCTGGTTCTGTTTTTCTTGGAGAGTGTCTGTGTGTGTGTGTGTATTTATGGTTCTATCCGTGTATGAGATATATATATATATATATACATGTACTCTGAAAATGGAAATTGGTTGATGAGCTAAGGTTTTGTTTTGGATGAAAGGAATTGTTAAAGAGGGATTTAAGGTGGGTTTTGAATTTAAAAAAACCCAATGTGCTTGTGCTAGTCATGGTAAGCAATATTCACAAATGTTTTTCCCTATGTGCATAAACGTGTATGTATGTTGGTAATCAAAGTGATTGAATTTAATATAAGGAAGTTGGAGAATTTTGTG
>QFDD01000756.1:0-26445 GCA_006871305.1 Vachellia collinsii
AGCCAGAACCTTCAATTAGTTTTTACAGTAGCCGAATGACAAAAAGAGTAGAAGTTCATAAATATCACCAACGCCTTCTATTTATGGAAATGATTTACAGTCCCAAATTCCAAGAGAACAATAAGGTTATTTATAGTTTACACAAGAGGGTGATTAGCGAGAGAATGGCTTTCAGTTTCAGCAAAAATTACGACAGAGAACCAAATAGGAAAGCTCTTGAATTAAAACCAACAGTGTGAAGTAAGAGTCCAAGAAAAGCATACCGTTGAGTTGAAACCCATGACCGAATTTAAAGAAATTGCCATCTTCTGGTTGTTCAAAACCCAACAATGGATTGGGGGAAAAGAGTGGTCTTCCTGAGTTCCTCTTCCTGCTAACGCTATATTCGTTTATCGATGGCTCTGAAATTGCTGGTGCCACGCACCGTGTAGCGCGTGCGTTCACATTGTGATTCGTTTGATAGGTCATTGTCATTGTCTTTCGCTTTGTTTTTATTCCTTTCTTTAATATTTTTTTCTACACAAATAATAAAGGGATTAGAGTCAGAAAGCTTGAGAAAAACAAGGCCTCGGCCATTTTTTTGACCCGGGCCGCAGCCCACATGCCTCAGCTCGTTAGACGAAAGGAAACTCTAAGGAGAAGGGGAAAAACAAGGGGGGAATCTTAATTATAAATTTTTTTTAATAACAAGTGAGAAATATAAAACATAAACATATTATTATTTCTTGAACTGGTTACCACATGATCCTCACTTATCATTTGCTTTCAGAAATTAAATCCCTCATTCCTTATAATAATTCCCCCTAAGAACAACTTTGCCCTTTCTTGTTAGGCACACCAAGATGCTTAGTGCGGCAGTGCCGACTGCGCAGGAATAGAATTGCGTGGCTTAAGCCATTTCAAGTTATAGCCCAAATAAAAACATTAAGGTGGGATTAGAAATAATGGTTTAGAACTCAAATCCTCTCCCATTATTTTTTTTAAAAAAGATTAGACGCATGCTTCTCACCCGACAAGCTAATGGTTGAATTCAAGTCGTAGCACAATGTTCGGCAAAAAAATGAGTCGCAACAAACAACATCTGAACAAAGCTTTATTTATGCAGCATCCATAACAAGGAAAGCGGAAATAATCTCCATATCATACATGCATATCAATTATCGAGCTAGCTACTGAAGTCGATGTACCTTGCACTATACTTGGGACCAATTCATTGAATACAAGCCAAAATGGGGTACAATGAAGAAATTCTAGGCTAACTCGTGCAGCAGCCCAAAAAAACGAAAAGCCTCAGCTACAAAAATATAACAAGACGTACAACCCTATCCCCATACCACGGAAACCCCCAAGAGAAAAACATTAAACCATTGTAACTTGAACGTCCACGTCCATCAGAAACCCGGAAAGAATGCTACATCAAAGTCCCACAGGAATTATACTTTTGTTTCGGCGAACAAGTTCCATAAGAATCCCGTACAGAAATCAAGTTGCCCAGTTGCTTATACAACAGGTTAATTGTTCACTTCCCAGCTGCTTCCATATCAGTAGCTGCTGCCCATGGGCGGCATGCCAAAGGGTGGCATGGGAGGCATGCCCATACCACCCATGGGTGGAGGAGGGGGAGGAGCAAAACCTCCTCCCATACCTGGCCCTCCGCCCATTCCCGGCATTGGCGGTGCAGGCAATGCAAGAGGTAACAACTGAGCATACATGTTCTGCAACACAACATACAACACATTGAATCAGTACTAACCTAATGTCCCATCTGATGGGAAATGACATGCCTCAACAATAGAAATTATCAACAATAAGATATTCTCGCTTCTGAGGAGTCAAACAGCTGAAACGTGCGTGCAAGTCAGAAAGCACAACACAACAGCTCAGCTGAAGTCAAATTAACTAAGGGCAACAGGCAATGGCCAAAGTGATTACCTGCTGTGCGATTACTTCCTTTTCCTCATTTTCCTTAGCCTTCACTTCTTTTTGTGCTTCAATTTTGTCCTTCACCAGTTCATCAACTTTACCAGTGTACTCACGGATGAACTACGAGAAAAAAGAAAATACAGTGAGAACAGATACTGCCAAGATATTGATGGACAGAAAAGCACTACAATGCGTGAAAGGCTGAGGAAACTACATGAGTTATCCCATATTTTCCATGATATCTCATGCAAAGGCACAAGTGAAGCATATGAAAATAAACCATATACTTCCTCCGATCTTTAATACAAGATTTAGTTGACTTTTTTGGATAAATCAAAAAATTTAAATAAACTACTTAATTATAATATATATTCTGAAATACCTATATATATATCATTAGATTATAAATCAGTTTATAAGTCAAGCAAATTAGTTTGAAAAAAAAAGATAAATATATCAATCAACTTGCTTCCTTAATATCTCCAAAAACACTCAACTGGCTCTTATATTAAGAACCAAAGGTAGTAGTTTGCATTATGCATAAGCCAAGCATCACCCCCTTAACCAAGTACTACCTATTATTAGTCCATTTTTCAATTCACTAACATGCATCAGACACTAGGAAAAACAGTATGCGATAATTCTTCAAAAAGTAGTTCAATGCCTCTATTCAAAATGGTCATATAAGAGATGTCAGTCAGTCAGTTGAGGCCTAATATTACAACATACAAGAACATAAAGGTCAAAATTCTCTGCTACAAGTAACAGTTAGCAGAGAAAATACAAACCTGTAAGAGATATGGGAAGGCAAAATCAATCATATTGTTCATCCAAGCAAGTTCAAGAGCTATGTCTGCCCGGATTAAATCATAACAAACAAAGAGGCATGATGCAAAGCATTCCTTCTTTCCCTGCATGAGAATCGGAAAAGAACAGTAAGAATATATTTACACCATGCATCCTATATCAACATCAACCATAATGAAAATGGATCATTAGGTAAGGAAATTAAATCATTATCTCTTATAAGAACTAAGAATGAGACTCTTAAATGAAAAAGGTCGCCATATATGCTTTACAAAGGTGACAAATATAACAATAGTTGTTAACAAATTTTCTATACAGCCAATAATTGCACATTAGTATGAGAAACACCAAAAGCAACAATACGCATATTCATTTGCCACTAAAAATGTAAAAATAAAAAATGTAGTAGTAGTGGTAGAAGAAAGGATTAGTCTAGTTATGTGTACACATGCAAACACGAAGGCTTGGCTTCCTTTAGCCATTAAATGAATTGTGTTCCACTGAAGCATCTATAACAAAGCAATGTAGTCTACCCTAATAAAATAATAAAGCTCAGATTTTTTATTTGGGTTTTGCTCTAGGCCCACATTCACGTGAATGTAAATTATGCTGTGTAGAACTAAAGTTCTGGTACCTGTTCAATGAAATATACAAGCAACTCCTCAGCAAGTTCACGGTCCCCAGATTGTGAAGCTGTCTCCATGGCATCTTTGTAAAGGTTATCCTTCTTTGACAAGGCAATGGACTGCTTCCACCGGCCAGCCTTTTTGTAAATATAAGCAGCAACACGTCTCATCTCGAGAAGCTCATGCTTCTCAATCTGCATAGATAATAAAATAATCAGGTTTCCACAATTTGAAAACAAGGAAACGGTTCCCATGAAGCAGAAATGCAGCCCACCTTCTGTGCAAGGCCGATTTGGTCAAAGTTATCATGCAAATCAATTGATTCACGCAATCTATCATAGTCTTCCTCCTCAACATATATCTCATTCAATGCTTCATTAACAGCAGAGACATTGTTGCTCTGTACTGCAACCATGTATGGCTTCACAAGACGCAGGTGACCAGCCTAAAGTAAATTGTAGTATAACACTTGTTAGAGGCAAAAACAGGAGAAATTATAAACTGAGATAAAGTGGAATATCTGCCAGTATTTATGCTACCTTTCGCATTATGTCAACAACACGTGCATGGTCCACACGAAGTGCAAGGACATTCAAGACATCATTAATGAGATCAGGATGCTCTTGCAAATAGAAGTGAACAGCCTTATAATATAATTCAACATTAGCAACTTTGACAATGACATCTTTGAACTGCATGTGATCCCATGCTTCAGGAGAATGGTTCATGATGGTAGTTGCAGCATTATCAAACTCATCATATTGGATATACAAATAGGTCAGTTCCTTCCAGTGCTGTTGTTCATCACAAGCTCTGATGAGTTTTGGAATATTGAGGCGTGTCGAGAAGAGTTTGATGTGTTCCATAAGCTTCTCAGGACGATATCTAGCATATAGAACTCCCAACTCGGTGAATATGCCCATATGTGCCCGTTCTAATCCTAAACCACTCTCCATGAGAGAAATGAGCTCATTGAAGTAACCTCTATTTTGGTAATAATCACTGACCTCTTCCAAGTCATCCACCTAAAAGAGTCACAATACAAAGTGGAAATTATGAATGCGAAAGAATCTCAAAAATAATTAGAGTGATGATGAAGTTCTAGATAGAGCTCAAATATAAGCACAGCAGCCTTCCAGTCATTAATAGCTCAACTTAAATTTAGAAATATTATTTTGTCATTATATTCTGAACGTTCAGATTGCTCCTGATAAAAATAAGATAAAACTGAATTTAAGACAAGCCTCCCTAGCTCATGAGAACATAATGTAAATGCAAATCAAGAGTTAACCTGAATAATAATATTAAGCCCACATATTTGAGCCAAACGAAACTCCTCAGCATCAACACAAGCAAAGCAAACTTCCTTCCATGTTTTTGAACTGTTTGCTTTTCTAGCCGCATCAACAGCACCTTGGAATTGTTGCAACTTCACTAGAGTGACAGCCAACTTGGCCCAATTAGATATAAAAGCAAATATGATTTTTGCAGCCTCATATAAGGCTTCATCATATAACCGGTCACCAACATTTTGAAGATTAGCCACATTTGGCATAAGGATGAACTCCTCAATATCACTGAGCCTATCAATCTTTGCATATGCATAAATGAGCTCACTGTCTACCTTGGGTTCTTTCACCTTTTGCCTTACCATAAGCAGGTACCTCACCAAGTCATGGTAAACATTGCCATCTTCAGCAGCATGAATAACATCCAGAAATTGTGTGGCATCATCCGCTCGAATAAATGACTCAATTGCATCACTTACAAGTCCTTCTCTAAGTTGAGCCTTAGCCACTTGGCTCCAAACAGCATCTTCTTCAACTCGGAAAGCAAACTCCACAGCTCTATCAATGCTACGAATATTATCTAACAAAACGTTGACTGCTTGGACATTCAAGTTGAACTTCTTAAATATCGCAAAAGCTTCTTCATACAACTGAGCTTCTACAGCCATTTCTCCAACTGCAGGCCCATCAAAGTTATCCAGTCTGTTTATGTAGTCCATGACTCTGGATGGATCAGCCTTTATGGCTGTCAAAATAAGAAGATTTTGCAAGTTGAAGTTTCCACTGAATGCAGAATTCTGAAGTACAATCTTCTCAAGAAGTTCGATCAACTCATGAGGCAAATCAGCTGTCATGAAAGCCTTGACAGCTGCAGAAACTTGTTCCGGACTCTTGCTTTCAGGCAAAGCAGTGGACACAACTTGATCAATAAGTTGCCTTCTATAGGCATTGTCAGGGTTAAGAACTTTCTCCCAAAGATCAGGTTCCATCCTCTCGACCACATACCTGTCATCACAAGATAAGCATGTAAGCATCAAAGCTGAGAAAAATGAGCAAGAGAGGTTACATACAAGTAACAAACCTGGCTTGTAGTTTGAACAAGGAATTTTTATTTGTGACGTTGATCAGTTCATCATCACATTGTCCTCGCCGGTAAGCCACAACTGCTAAGGTAGGATCACGTTTCTCACAATATTTGCCCACAACTCGAGAATCATAGTACGGATTGGTGGTTAGAAAATGCTCTGGATTGTTGTTACTGTCAATGATGATTTTACCCAGAGCATTGTGCACATGCACATCCTGGCTTCCCTCACTCACAAGATGTTCCAAGAACTGGGTGAGCAATCGAAGCCGATTCCTGTATGCCAAAAGACCATGGGAGAAAAATCAGAAATGTGAACAGCATACCACTAAATGAAGGATTACATGATGGACACCACCTCTTCTCACATTCCTCCACAAGGGGCTCCACTGGAAGTAAAGAACGAACAGAAAGGATCAAGCCTTTGATAAAATCTTCCGGACACTCATCATCAAGCAGCTGTCCAACAACTAACGGAGCATTCCCTGGGTTAACCTATAAAATGAAACACGCAATTCTGAGAGAAGGACAGAGAAAAGCAGATCGAACTCATGAGCTAAAGATACCCCTAGAAAAAGACCCAAACAATGATACCTTCTGAACATAGCCTTCAATGTAACGGAGCATGTTGTTGGTGTATAGATAATGTGTTAGATCTGGAACAAACCCAAAACGATCACAAACATTTATTAAAGGACGTGCATCAGGAAGCTTGGCTTCCATTAGAAAGTTCTTTGTCTTCTCAGGATCGTAGAAATTTGATTCTCTAGTCACACGCTCCACCTCTTTGATCTGTCCAGTCTTAGCAGCAGCTTCTATGTACTTAAAGTGAATGTCAGGATCCTCGCTGTCCATATGGTTTAAATAAGTATATATTAACATATATACTGTGGAAATCATTTTCAATATAACAAGATCATCTGTAAACAAAGAAAAATAGAATTTCTCACAAGTGAAACCATTACCTGGAGCTTAAATATGATCCCAGGAAAAAGTACAATCCTTCATATGACCTGAACTGCTCAAAAAGCTTTATGCAGGAATCAACACCCATTTGTTCACAGTATTCTTTTGCAACCTGGAGCAACAACAAGCTACGGTTACCAACCAATTTTTTGTTTTTCAAGCTATAGAGTATAGACTCCAGTGATCCTTCCATACCTGCACAATTATCTGCAGGTTGCCTCTAAGATTGACCATCAAAAGATCTTTCATGCACTCTAATGCCCATTCTCGTGACAGAGTACCAAAAAACTCTACTAGTGCCTGCAACAACCACGTGAGTAAGAAATTCAAAGATTCCCACGATGGAGAACAGGACAAAAGCAATGGTGCACACATACCTGTGGCTCAATTGCATGCGTATTCACAATTACACGCTTAATATCTGGCAACTCTGTGTAATGCTGCACCAAAATATTGCATTAAACAAAGGAGATAACTTTCAGCTCTACTTGGGACCAAAAATAGGCAGGCATTCAACAATTTTTAAGATTTCAGAAGTTATTACTTGCAAAGCTCGAATGTAAAGACCAGCTTTTTCACAAAGTTGAGCAATACGAGGACGGTCATAATGGCTGAACATGCCATTCGCCAAAATAGCATCAGCTACATTTGGGAAAGTTACCAGATTTATCTCCAACACCTGAAACACAGAATTCACATCCATTATATCATTGCAAGAATTATAAAATGCTGTAAGGGGACAGAAAGACCAGAACCTTTGTCTGAAGGTACCCATGTTCTGGAAGATTTGGCTTCAACACATCCAAGAGGAAAGCTGTTGCCTCACGGATCAGATTCCTCTGAGCAGGAAAAGAAAATAACCACAAAACTAATAAATGGACTGCCCACATTACATTGCTCAAATCAAGAATAGGAGACAACACAGAAGCTGCTCCTATGTCTAATAAAGATAATGGCACTCTAAGATAACATCGAATTATATCACCATGATGGCATAGTACACATTACCAACCTGAAGAAACAGATCGGTTATGGTATTGTAATCAACTGGGCAACCTCCCTCCATTTGAGACATCATTAAAGCAAAGTTAACGGCACCCTGCAAATCAGAAAGAAAAAAGTTAGCTTCCAGAGCTTCCCAAAAAAAAAATTCACCAGGTATATTCAGCTTCAAGCATGGTTTTCTTTGAAGGCAAAAGGTGCCAAAAAATTCCAATAAGACAGCAATTTACAGAGAAATAATTACACGCTAAAAATTGCAGACATCTCATATACCTGAGGGTCTGTCCGGAGAATTGTTTGCAAGAGGAACAGGTAGTCAGGTGTGTAACCGACCTATAACAAAGTAATGAAAGCATTCAGATCCAAATTCTTGAAGAAAGAATGTGTACACACGATATCAAATGAAACAACTAAGCAGAAATATCTTTTAGTTATAACAGCATTGAAGAATTTACACATGCAGGATGAGCCAAAATTTCTATATTACAGATGAAACATAACGGTCTCTACCTGCTTACAATAGATCAGGATTTTATCGAACTCCCCTCTCTCAGCAAAAGCAGCAACAACCTTAGGAGTAGCTCTGGCTTTGATATATATTTTTAAAGCAAGATCATTGTCCACAGTCTACACCAGAATATGTCAATCAAAATTAGCAGATACATCTGAATACAGCTAAAATTGACAACATCATAACAGTAATTAGAAAGATAGAAAGCACAAATATATAAATGTAAAGGTAAACAATCTGAAACTATCAATACTACTGATGCAAGTCAACCTTAACAAGATCTCCAAGCTCCTCACTGCATTCTAGTTTGTCTTCTGCCAACCAATTCTCCAACAGATTTTTCTTGTTCTGGTTCACGACAAGTCGTGACAACTCCAATGATTCAAAGGCATTCAGCTTTCCTTTTGTTAAAAGAGTCCCAAAATACTGCAACAGAGGAGGAGTTTGCCCGGCTTGCACAGGAACACTCTGCCACATATAACAAAGATTAAAACTTCATTGCAGGATGATTCACCAGAACACAGGGAGAAAAGAGCATCTATTCTTCCATTAAGACAAGGAAAATTGACTTTCTAGCTAGACTTAGTTCTGATATCTAAGTCTCTTTGAATAATAATTAAAGAAAGCAATAATCACAACATGAGAATATAACAGTCTTCCTGCACATAGCAGAAAATGAGATAGGAGTTGTTGCAGGTTAAGTATAATAAATCCAAAATTGAAACCCAGATGGTCTAGAACTCAATAGTGAAACAAATTGACATAACAAAACATATCAATGATACAAAGTACATAGCAAAGGAGCAAACAATAAGTATCAGAAATCAAGGATACAAATATATTATAAAGCTATAGCAGGCATGGCATAAATACCTGAAATTTGGCAACCGTCTCAGGTGTACGGAGGATTCCTTGTGGAGATTCAGCAGCAAGCTCAGCTGCTTCTTTATACTTTGTTTGGGCAAACAGTTCATGGAAACGCTCCACAACCTGTAATGTCATAAAGAGTACTGTAATCACCTAAAGAAGAAAAAGTTAAAAAGGAACATTGACCATGCCAGCTTAATACTTTCTATTGCAACCTTTCAATATTGAAAGCGTTGCCTGACAAACATCATTACATCACCAGTACTTCACATAAGTTATCGAATAGCAATTTGTAAGAAACCCAAATTATTAACAAATACTACACCACTGTTGGAATCTCCCAACGAAAAAAGACCATTTCCAATAGTTACGTTGAAAACTTGACATACCAGCTTCTCTGCACCAGGAAGGTTTCCTCTTTTGGCAAGGTTAACCGCGAGCTCCAAGTTGTTTAACTGTGATAACAATTGAACAAAATTCATTCATATCTACTTCATCTTTCTCTTGCTACATTATTAAAGTGACAGAAAGGGAAGAAACACACTTGGCCGCTGACAAAATTCACAATGGTTTGTTCATTAACAGTAGCCAATAACACTTGCCCTCTCCTGTTGATGGCATAAAAGCCTCCAGCAGATGAAGCTTCTGCTGTCAAAAATATTGGATCTGGACTAATTCTATTCCTATAAACTGCAGCGGCTGTCTCCAAGTCGTAAACAAACAGTAGTCCAAGTTTGGTGATCACGTAAATCAAATTGAATTTGTGGGATATCTGCCAAAAATTATATTAGGGGTCAAATGTTTCTAATATTAATAAAAAGAGCAACGAACAACAAACACAAGCAACTTATGTACCTGCATTGCAACAGGAAAGTCATCAGCAAAATCTGGGGGAAAGAAAAGATCTGCCTGTTTCTTTGTGAACGATGGTTTCCCTGCCAACAAAATCATAGCATTAAAATACAAAAGGATGAACAATGGAACCACAGCATGATGTGCACAAATTTCAATCAAATATCTTTCATTTTCAAAATCCTTGACTGATTTTAATATATTCTTGCATCTGTAAATTTAGCTATCCGATAGCAGTAAAAGAAACAAATATTGAGTGAATAGCCACTCTTCTTCCAATGGGTCACAGGTTTACCATCAAAACGGAAAATCCAACAGAAGTCAGCTATGATGTCAATCATGTTAATGAGATTTCCCATCAGTCATTAGCATAGTAAATCAGATAAAGCAATCATTTGAGCATGACTTAAAATGACATAATACTTTGCTACTTGAAATCAGTGACAATGATGATTAAACTCAGTGCATGTGTGATTAAGAAATTTAAGAATCAATGAGATTCTAAATCAGAAAGATTTAATAATCTCATGTAAAATGCCATTACATTAACTCATTGCAATATTGGGTCAACGGTACCAAACCCTGCACCTCCAGTTAAAATTACAGCATGATCAATGCACATCTCATACAGTTAAAATTCTGAACAACTTGAAATCATTATTTCTGCATGCTCGATAGGACAAATTAATTGAAAAAATAGCATAATGGATGCACATCAGTTATTTTAAAATC
This sequence comes from Vachellia collinsii, assembly GCA_006871305.1. Lineage (NCBI taxonomy): Eukaryota > Viridiplantae > Streptophyta > Magnoliopsida > Fabales > Fabaceae > Vachellia > Vachellia collinsii. The sequence continues at coordinate 10,660 of QFDD01000756.1, forward strand.
CTGAATTACCAGGAACAATTATATTGAGAGACTAGTTCTAGAACAGCTTATCTCTCAGAAAAAAAAATTATTCCAATCTCAATTGCCCATATACTAGTTATATGAAACGAATATGCGAAAGAAGTAACAGTCTGCAGACCTGGCTGTGCACCAAGCTCAATAACATGCAACTTGGATACTAATTGACCAGCATTGAACGTCTTTGTGGCAAACGAAATCAAAACAGATGGATTTTCATTTCCAGGAACCTGCCATGAAACCCAATTTAATTTTTCCATTAATTGACACCAATGCAAGAAATGAGCTGCACCTATTACATTATTTGATTCAATAACTTGTCATAGAATGTCTTCATTTACTGTGACCCAACTATTGAATGAAATGAAATTATCATGTTAGCCTTGTATATGGCATGCAAAATTGTAAGACTCAGGAAAATAAATGCCATCAAATAATTGATTTTCTTATGTTAGAAAACTAATTTTTATGTTGGGTATATTGATGCAGCATAAAACAACAGTGGATTCATGTGAATTTTATGATCGTGATATTCATAATGAAAACTTTTAATACGACATTGGACTTTGTCAAAAGTACATCCTATAAATAGTTGCACTACACTGTAAGAGTTGGTTGTATCAGTGTTGTTGTAGTGTATCTTAACTTTATATTCAGGTAATAACAAATAAAGAATTACTGAAAAGGGACACAGGAAATGTACGAACTTTAAATTGGGCAAATGATGCAGCATGTGCTTCAAGGGCTTGACTGCGCTGCTGGTCCACAGAGAAAAGTTGCATGTTCCCTTTGACCAATTGTGGCTTCTGAAGAGCAAAACAATGTAAAGAAATGGAATGCAACCGATCAGACCTCAAAAATCACTATGTCATGCAACTGAGAAAGTTGCATGTGGCAGTACAGACATAAGCCACCATCCAAGAAAAAAAAGAAAAATCTGAAGGTCTTTAACCATGATATCTTAAAGAACAGACATCGCAAATATACCTCAGGGGCACCAGGAGCAATACCAATCAAGACCAACCATTTTTCTGTAGGGTCACATCGATAATTAATAATCTGGTTGTTTGCCAAATTTCCAGTTCTCTCAAACATCTTGACAGGTTCAGTGTCCCCTACAAATTACATAATCAAGGGCAAGTCCCAGTTAGCAATTTTCAGATGAGCACCATGCATGCCCCCAGAATAAGAATGTGTAAACTGCAAGATAAAGTTCAACAATTTACAGAGTGAAGCAGAATGCTATTATCCAAAAGTCCTACCTTCTATTGACCAGTGGAATACGGAGGTCTGCGTCACAATGCCCAACATCTTTGGGGTAATCCACTTCCAAAATACTACCTATGGAAGAAATGGATCGGTACATGAGGATTAACAAAAGTTCACTTATAAACATTAAATTACAGAATATCTATACTATGATATAATTGTTACCTGCTCGGGCATCTGATAAGATTTCATCTTTGTTTTCATCTCAATATTAAATATTTGTAGGTGATCCTGAGTTGTTCCTTGAAGTTGGGCTTCAAAAGAAGATATAGAATATAAGAAAAAGCAATCCAGAAGAACAGAATATTTTAAGTGCAACGATAAGAGAAGCATGTAGCATAATCAACTGAAACCTTATTTGACCATTGGCTTATCTTAATGATGGTCAAATATTTTTGGTAGGGGCATACTTTCCTCAAAAGATAAAAGAACAGCTAACATTATTAAATGCTAATAACAAGAATAAAACAGTTGATTGGAATAAATAGTTGTTCTTCTGTGCGGTCTGATTGATATAAACTAACAAATGTATAGTGCATAAAATATATTTTTAGAAACAAGGCAACAACCATCTGATTGGGCAAGTTTTCCTAAGTGGACCGATTCAAGACCATGTAACCTAGCCAGATGAAGAAGAGTTATTATCCTATCTACTGCACCAAGATCATCAAAATTCACAGAGTGGAAAATATATATTTTAAGGGAACCTCTCAAAAATTAACTCATAGTTAACCTCAAAGCATGACTTCTCTCAGCATAGCTGATATCCTCATGAACTAGAATCCCTTTACTCCTTCATGTGAGATGAACTGAAGGAGCATATAATAATACAATATTATATTTCCAATAAGTATAATTATGCCTCTCCAAGCCTTATACCATTATTCCGCATTCCTTCAATTCTTATATTTAGGCAATGCCAGAATCAGAATTTCAAATAATTTTTAAAAAAAAAAGGCTCAGCAATTCTGTGCTCCAAGTGTAGTCAGTAGCAATATCCTTAACTGCGCTAAAACGAATCCCGTGACCTAAGATATCTAAAGTAACTAAGGTCTGGAAAACCAAAGAAATACATAGCTCATAATCCTGTTCAACTAAATAAGGAATCGATCCCTCGGACTGGTTCCTTAATAACACAGAACCAAACAAAAGAACGTTAGTTTTCAATAATTTTATATGTCAGAAATAATGAAAGGTTTCATTTCAATAATACTTGTAACCAAACACATAACTAATGAGTTTAGGAGAAAATAACAAAGATATAGCTTACCTTTTAAAGCAAGGATTCTGGAGTTCGGATTCATAAGAGCCGAATCAGCAGTAATGGGCCTTCTCAAAGGTTGCATCGGCATGTTCATATCAATAATAACCACACTATTCTGGGGAGAAGTTTCTCGAACGCATATATACTTATCGGACTCCATCGTCACATGCGTAAAAGTGATGAATTGCGGATTGATGCCCACGCTTGGCAGCTGCAATATAAGTCATATAACAAAACTCGATTCACTCTTTGCAAAATATGCATTGGTAAAATCCAAAGATCAAATAGCGGACTCCACTTTTGAGACTCAACCAATAAGCATTCAGATCTGTGTGAAATTCACACTGGGTGGAACAAACTTTGGAACAATATCAAGCATAAATAACACTAGACTTGGAAAGCAAGATTAAGGAAAATCAGGGCAAAATTAAGCAAAGTAATAGGGCAGGACCCCCAAGCTTATCCCAATAAGCATCGCTATAGGTCTCCATGCCACGGTTATAATTCAAATTCAGCTCAGCAAAAAAGATAAGATCGAAGTATATGAATTGCACAAGAGGACAGCGTGAAGGAGAACTCACGGTTAGGGCCTCTCTCATGGCGATCGGAGCATTCGCGGCCGCCATGACGCCTCAGATCTGGGAACTGAAAATCAGAGACTTGGATCTGCGGCGGCGATTGTTGGCGTCGACTAAGAGTCAAAGAGTGAAGACCAAGCAACGAGAGAGAGAGCTCGTGGAGGATCCAAATCAAGGGCAGGTATTGAATCAGCAACAAAAGAAGGTACGGAACCTCTCCGGGAAGAAGATAGATCTATTGTCAGGGGAGGAGCAAACGAAGAGACGAGAAGCAGTGATCTCGCCTCAAGATGAATGGCTGATTCACGAAATAGAAATGTTTTGAAATAGAATTTTCAAGCTTCAGGGCGCATCAAAGGCACAGAGGGACCGGTTGTATACATCGGATCCGGGTAAGGGTCCCGACCGGCTAAGCCCCATCTAGGCAGAAAATATTTTAAAAAATTTAATCACCAGAACTTAGATCAAGATGGATCCCATGCATTGCTCAAACCTCAAAGTCCACAAAATGGGTGGCATTGTTCATAATTTTTGTTTTTAATCATCAAATTAAAAGGGAATATTTGTCCAAAAAATGAGCATTGGTTTGCTGCAGTTTTAAAATATCTACTTCAGCATCCAAAGAAACAAGCAGCTTGTATATGGTCTTTGGTATTATAGTTTATTTGTCAATCATTTAAAAAGTACTTTTACGTAAGTTGAGATAAAACTTCTCTCACATACTTACCTAGGATAGTTTAAAATCACTTAAAAAAGATATTCCTAAACATACCCTAAATTATAGGGCAACTACTCGTACCAGGTAATTTTGCACAACCTAGGATGCAATTATGAATTCCACTAATTGTGAATTACTTATTCAGGTGATTGACAGGGAGATATTTAAACGAAGCAGGTTAAGTCAAAAGGGCATAAATTAAAGAGCCTGCTTGGCTGTAGAATCCTAGGCCACGAAGACGGGAATAATAAATGCATGATTCAAAGGCTCTAAAACAATTGTGTTTGACAGCCTAGCTAGGAGCTGCGTTGTATTGATGCGTCACCAAAGGTCAAAAGCTTGCTCAGTGCTAGCGTGGTGCCTTTTTATTTATAGATATGAGTGTGACCATTTGAGTATCTGCATTTTGGTGTGGATCGGATCATACTCGCCTGACTGTTTTGCTGCTCGTTGAGCTTTACCCATGGGTTTGAGTTAAAAATTTGAAACTATTTTTTCAATATGATTTATGAACTACAAAATAAGTATATGAGAGGAGTTTTATATTAACTTACATGAACGTAGTTTTATAATTCTGTGGCAAACAGGCACAAGTTATTTCCGCAGGTACTTCTATATAAAAATTAGATAGTTAATTTGTAGATACTAAAAAAAATTAGTTAAATTAATTATTTATAATAAATATGTGTTAATTTTTTTATAAAATATTATCTTTAACCATGCGCATTAAAATTAATCTTGATGGAAATTCACTCATATAAATTTAAAAGATAAAGTGAATTAAAGTTTTATATTAATATTAGAGTTGAATCTTAAACTTAGTGTGTCTGGTGACACATCTTTCACTACTGGATTTAAAGGTGGATGCTATCTGCACTTGGTTAAAAACAACTTATATCAAGTAGCAAAAAGTGTGTATTCTCCTATTTTTCTTTTTCCGGTTTCCAAGGTAAACAAAATGATCAAAGGAAGGAAGAATTTCACATATAAATCAACAAGATAAAGAGGACTCCCTCCGAAAGGAAGCATGATTGGTTTTTTTTTTTTACCAACATGATTGTTTATATTGAAACATTAAAGTTAGATATACAAGATTGTCCAATTTATTAATTCCACAGTCGAGGAAGCCAAGACATGTCTATTCTTTTTGTTTTTTTTTTATCCGAAGACATGTTTATTCTACGTTAGGGGCGAAATAGGGCAAAAAAAGGAAGGAATCGCTAAGTCGTAACACAGGTATATAAGGTTAAGTTTTCAAAGTTTTTCATTTGCAGAAAAAAAAAAAAAAAGGCTGAGCTAGCCGAACACTAAACGAGGTCAGCCCGATCTTTTTTTTTAGTACATCGTGCTAGCCCATGAAGCCCAACGTATGTAAAAAGTTCTTGAGAACAAATAACCAGTAATTACAAGATAACCAAGGTCCAAGGGGAAACCTTTTTTTTTTTTTTTTGGTTTTGATGTACTACTTGCTTTATTTCTCTTCATAAAACATTGTACAACTTAGTTGCTTCCTTTGCTTCTCAACCTCAGTTAAACTTGGCTTTGACAAAGAGACATGATCAGGGAAAAAAGAGAAGGGGGGACCAAAAAAAACAAAAACTTCAAATCCTATAACTCAATTTTGGAGAGTCAAACGCTAGAAAGAACCTTAGAAACAGATTAAAACAAAAGCTGAATGAAGCCCTCCTCTTATGACTTGAAAGAGAATTTCAATAACAATTACGTGAAGATTGCTTAAAAAGGGGATATCTATGTACGGATGAATGTCAAGACATTGAGATTATACGTGCATATAGGAACTCGTTCCACGTGTCGGGTAACCCGGGTAGGCACCAATGGATACAATCCGCGTAGGTAGTCGGGTCCGCCTGTTGCTCCGGAGTCAACATCTTCCCTTGTCGGATAGTATACACAGAGGTATGCGCGTCTTTGCGAAACTCCGACAACGTTGTGATGTTGATGAAGTCCACCCGCACCTTCATCGACTGAGTCACATTGCTGGCGATGACCAAAAGCCGACGATCCGTACCAACTTCGGGCGGGGTCGTCGTGTTCAGAAGAGGGGTCGTCTCCTTCGCACATTTTATCCCATCTGGGTTGTTCCAATCCTCACTCCTGCAAAAATCCATTTGCTAGCTTTAGTATATGTATGCGGCATGTTTGATATAGTTCGCCAAACACAATTCCTTTAGATTTGAGGATTACTTGATATGAAGGGGGGACATGCTGGTGAAGAAGACTTTAGTTCGATTTGGATCAATGTTGTCGTCGACCCATGTCGACCATGTTTTGAGAACTCTGCCGTAAGCTGTTGGCCGTGGGACTTCAGCGTACTCAGTGGACCCTTCATCAAACGAGCCTCGTCTGTCGTATCACGTGTTCGGTTTCTTTATGAGTTTGCTTGAAAATCAAGATTGATACTTGGAGTAAAGTGTGTGTGTGCGTCTGTGGGGGGAGAGAGAGAGATCTGGTGCTTACAGAACTTTCATGGAGAAAGTGTTCATCCACCATATGTAGGTGTTGAAGATCAGATAGTCCACGTCCTTCCAGTTCACACCATGCTTCTCTATTGATTCAGGCATGATTATACGGTTCAATATGCTGTGCATGTTTGGATCATCTGAATTTGACTCCACTAGGAATGGGGCCCAGTAGAATTCTATTGTTGTGTTGTAGTCCTGCACGTACACAAATTAAGTTGGTGGAGTGAGTCCTAAGCAAAAATCTCTCCAAGCTGGTTACTTGCAGTGGAAGGCCAAGTTTGAACGTGACATAAATGGGGATACTCATCAAGTTCAGATCAGGGACCACTCTTTTATTATGAACAAATATATTAATTATTTATTTTTAGTTATAACAATGATTCGACCAATAAGGGTTAATATGAAGATTTAAAAAGAGGAAGATCTCAGACGAACCTCAATACTGAAGATAGCAAGAGAGCCAGTCTTGTACCATGTCTTGTTGCCTGATGGGTTCGCTGCATTGACCATGCACACCATTGATTCCCACTGGTTTCTGTTCAGTGAGTCTCCAACAAACATAAGCCTCTTCCCTCTCAGCTTCTCAAGCAACAGTCTTGGTTTGAACCTGAAACAAGTTACATCAATAATGGACTTGATGAGGGAGCCAAAAAAAAATAAAGAAAGAAAGAAAGTTACAATTTAAGAGGGTAAAAAGATCAAAGAGAATTGAATCTATATATTTATATACTTGGGCAAAGAGCAATCTCTGGGCTGCCATCTCCAGTTCTGATACAGAGAATCACGTCTACCATTCCTCATGCAAGTCACTTGGGCAGTGAGGAATTCGCACTTGTCTTCTTTGTACAAAGGATGGGTCACGTTATCGAAGACCCACTCGCCTGTAAACAGATCACACTCCTCTGGAGGCAACTCCACAACTTCGTCTTCTTCGTCGTCATCGTCATCCTCCTCCTCCTTCACACCCGGCAGCTCGATCTTATCATCCTTCTCTTGGGGCACGACCGTGTCATCAACAACCTGTTCTCGTGTTTCATCGGAATCTTCTTCCTGGGTTTTCTCAAGCTGATCTCCTGATTTCCTGGTTTCATGATCTACGTCATCCTCCTCCTTGATGTCTCTTCGAACAGGATCGACGACTACTACGGCAGAGTCCTTTTGAACAGGGTCGATGATTGTTTCTGCGTCTGCTTTGCCTTCTTGGATTTCTTGAGCTTTAGTCCTCGAGAAAGGGAACTCAGCGATGGACTTAACGTCCTCGTTGTACATGAAGATCCCAAAGAGAATGACAGAAAAGACAACCACAAAGATTGAGAGGTTATTATTCTTACGGACCTTCATGATCCCTGTTTCGAAGCTGAAAAGAGGAGCAGTACTCTTTCTGCGAAAAGGCTGCATGAGGGGGATGGAGAGAGAATGAGATAGAGTGCCTGAGGAGGGGGGGGGGGGGGGAGAGAGAGAGAAGGATGATAGAAGAACATGAATCTGAAAGGGAGGTATGGGATTTTGATGAATTGGGGTGTTTGGTGAGAGGGGTATGTCTGGGAAGAAACTAGTAAGGATGGAGGGTTGTCTTTCTCACATCAGAAGTAGTTCTGAGAAATTTTTTAATTGCATATTGTATGATCCATGGCTAACCACTTGAGATATTAATCTGATCTCAAAGTTCAGAGAGGAGTGAGATGAAAGGCTTGAGAGGGTTGGTCCTAGTCTCAGTCACTTGAAAGGGGGAGGAGCTATGTCGACGTTTCTCTTTGGTAGACACAACGTTGTTGTCCATCAGCTTTCAGATTAGAAGCCTTGATGGTCAGACCAGATTGCGGTGATGCTTGAAGCACAAGTCTGATGAAGGAGCTCCCTTCCTCTGCCACTGAAATATACAAAGCCTACATATTCTTCAAGTCAAAGGGTCATCTAAGTCAGAAATATATAAAATCATAAGCTTTAATTCAATATTGCAACCTTACTAAGTTTTAGTTCCCATTAGTTAGCTCAGATTAACCATCATTAACGTATTTGGTAAAATTATCTATTCCAATTTGTTTTGTCAGAAAGCAAGGTGACATTATGGAAACTGCCACTATTGTCTTCTTTGATATAGCATTAAATTTAACTAATTTCATCTCAATATTGACATGTATGTTATTTTTTTTTAGGTGCTAAGAATTAACAGTGATTAAATATTTTTCCCTTTTTTTAAAAAGAAAAAAAATAAAGTTAGGGGAACTTTTTTTTGTTCAAATATAGGGTTGTGTGATTTGATTACATAAACTATGTCTTGTAAATCCTGACATCATTCATAAAGTATTGGTTCCGTATAAACTTTTTATAATGATTGGTAATTCATGAGAAAATATTGACTAAATTATTTGTTGTTGTTTCTAAATGCAAGTTAAAAAGAAATTAAAGTAATTAACAAAACGATGTTGGATTTATCAGCCCATCCCATTTGATTTCTACTTGTTTTATTTAAATAGTTGTACGGATAAAGCTAATTAAAATATTTGGTTAATACGATCTTTAATCCATCAAATTTAACTCATTTTTATTTTGGTCAATCAAATTTAAAATCAGTGGTTTTGATCCCTTAAGTTTCTTTTTTTTTATTTTCAATATTGGTCTATATAATTTAATAAAAAATCTGGACCATTTTACTCATTACGGATCAAAAATAAAATGAGTGTAAATTTGAGGAACAAAATAATATATTAATCCAAGAATAATAAATGATTGTAAAAGCTATTAGTGTGTGTATGTGTAGTTTGTTTAGATTAACTTTTGGAAAGTGATTGTACGTAATCCAAAGTAGATATATGAGATAGGTTTTGTCTCGACTTATATAAAAATGATTCTGAGTATTTGATAAAGTAAAACTTGAAGAGGTATCCCATTTCTTTTCATCTTATGTGCAAAACTGTTAGAAGTTAAAACTCAAATGCTAAAGCCAAACAATTAAAAAAATGTTTTTTTTGTTATGTTGTTTTGCAGTTTTGCCTCTATTTTTGTTTTTGAAGTCTTTGAACTACTTATTATTAGCTTACATGTGGTAATCAAATCAGACTTACATTTTGCATGGGAAGAGGAGTGACGATTAAAAAGTGTTTTCACTTTTTGTGATATTATTGAAAAAAAAAAGGAATTACATGTTTGTTTTCCAAAAAAAAGTACAATATGAACGCATGTCAAATGTCAATGCAGACGAAACAGTCTAAAAAGAAGAGAATCGATATCTATTGTAAGTCGAAACCTGTTCTTCAGGTCATATGATCTCAGATGTTTTCTTTTGTTTTTCTTGTTTTATTTTGATCAAATGTTTTCTCTTGCATATAGATAATGCTCCTCTGCCTTTACGTACAACATAATTGATAGGTTGATTTTAGTTATAAATGTTTAACTTATTTTTAATTTTTATTAATATTTTCCTAAATTACCTTTTTTGTATTGAGTTCATTCAACAACATTCAAGTAACAGAGAGAATGTGAATTAAAGAAGAATGTCATGATAATTAATTTAACTAACATTTTTAGTATAATCAAACTAGGTAAATATGCAATACATTTAAGAATGAAAAAGCATTTTTTTAAATTAAAGAACATGTATCTTTCTAATAGTAGCTATTCTATATAAGGTATTGTTGAACATTAAATATAGACATGTCTTACAATAAGATTCAAATCTTGATTTACCACATTTTGAAAGATTTACTTGTTCCGCTAAACCGAACTCAATTTGGTTACACGTACACTAATTATAATTATTTATTTGCGTATCCTTTTTTCCATTGAACTTACTAACCAAAGCAGAGTTGTGGAGCCTGGAATTTAATTATTGGTACGTGAGAGTGCTTTTTGGAAAGCAAAACCGAATTATGAGTAACTTTATGTTGGAGAGAAGTAAAAGCTAAGGGATCGCACTTCATTTCTATTGGACGTTGCTTTGATGGTTGCGATGTGCCGTTTTTTCCAAGTTAAGGCATCTCAACATCCACAATCCCACACAAAAATGTTCTCCTCAGCTTCATATTGATTGCTAAGCAAAAACCCAACATGGCAAATCCAAAAAACATGTCCATGTTGTTCTTTTTTTTTTCTTTTTCTTTTTTCAGGAACCAGTAAATATAAAAAGAGATCACCTATTTAGTCTGAAAACAGAAAGTTAACGAGTCAAGATCATTAACATATGTATATCATCAACAAGTTGCAACGAAACAGAATGTTTTTTTTTTCGGAGAAGAACGAAACAGAATGATTTGTCACTGTTAAACTATGTTAAAATTATTGCCTTTTTTTAATATGATGGACTCATGCATATTCATTTCAATTCAACATACTGCGTATCATGGGGCCCGGTCAAGGGAGACAACAAGGAAAATGCATATATCTGTTTATCAATATATAAATATATATATAACTTTGGCAGATCATGTCAGTTATGAATCATCAACAATGGACTTTACTTTTTAAACCATGCCGTTAACAAGAGCGACATATCAGTCGAGGAATCAAGAATATCATGTCTAATGTTTTCTTTTTTTTTAATTGGCCAGAATGCCTTGAGTTCTGATGTCTCGCAAGTAGTTAAATTATGATACAGTGAATGAAGATGAATGGTACGTACCAATCAGGCTTTTGGGAGCTGGCTTAAAAGCTGGCATGCACATATACAAGAGACATGTAATGCTTGCTTGCCAAGACTATACCATTAGCTTATTACACATTAGTTGGTGAGTTAATTTTTATAATATCACTAGATTGTGCAACCAGTCATTAAGAGAACCACATCTCAAAATGTATTTATTGGAGTTGGGAAAATTAAAGCCTTATACAATGCCTATCTTTTAAGAAAACTTGCCCAATGTGGGACTTATAACAATCCTCTCCGGATGCTTTAGCCGTTCCACACCACGATGCTTCACTCAACCTTCTGTTGGTTAAATCCTTATGTCAAGACCCTATATAAGTAGCTCTCTTCAATTAATCAACTCAAAGGGATGGTTTATTCCAAAAGATTAATCTAATGAAAAAGGAGATTATGGACTTATAAACCACATCACACTTGTGAAACTTTCTAATGTAGGAGTCACGCCAGTGCACTCCCTTGGGAGATGATGGCTTCATAGTATGGTACTTTATTAGATGCTTCACTCAATCTCTGGTCAACCCCTCATATTAAAACCCTCTATATATAGCCCTATCTAATTAGCCGGCTCAACAGGAGAGGACATCCTAAAAGACAAGCCTCCACAATACTTTATTTGGCCTTTTGATGATTAGAACTATGGATAGTCCTCTCCAAGAACATCAATGTCTCAATGAAAGTACTATATTATAAATAACACCACAATTGTAAAATTTCCCAACGTGCAAACATGGGACTCAATGACCCATAATAAATTGTGAATCTTAAAATGCACAATATCTAATAGAATATTTTCAATAAACAACTTAATTACAGTTATTATTAGGTGTTCAACTGCTTATAATATAATAAAGATCATAAGGGCTAATTTCCCCCCTAAATTCTTGGTTACAAGGGTTTTTCATTTCCTAATGCAAATGGTTAAATGAGTATTTTCAACAAAATCAAAACACATTTTTTAACAAATAACTAATTTAACAAATTTTTTTATTTTTTTAAAATTAATCTATCCACCTCCTTGATAGTATGATTAGGATAGCATGATTAGGCTTCAGAATCAAGCCCAAATATCTTTCAATGCACAATAGATTTATCCCTCACAAATGGACAAGTGTAACATTGAATTGGTTATAGAAATGTGATCTAACTGAACGATGCATGATGATGTTGATTCTGGCCATCAACATTTTGTGGGCTCGAACATCAGAAATAAGGGAGTATTTCCTGTACGGTAATGGACCTCGTTCACTAATCCTTTGTATATTTTTTGGACTGAAGTACTGAACATTCCACGGATGTCGATCTGTTTATATATCGATTTTCTTAGCATATTTCAATTATACCAACCAGTATCGATTTACCACAAAACTTCAGTGGAATTGATAATGAAATGACTCACAACTTATAAGGTTATAAATTTAAATCCCGCATTAATATGAAGCCTTGTTGGTAGGTGACCTATAAAAACATATGTAATCACTATCTAAACCTGAATATATGCATTGACTTCGATGAGAGACCCATCTCACCTAAAACAAGTATTGAGTTGGCGAAGCTGTGATGGAAGTTAAGAGAAAATAACTAATGGAAACTAAAAGAACCAAACTCAGATTCTGCAATATGTAATAGTGAATCAACGCCTCTCAAAGTTTTGAAAATTTTCGCAAAGAGCACCAGAATTTACAATCTCATTATGGACGACGATTAATTCACGTCTCTCCTCAGTTGTTGTGTTCAAGTGTTGATGCGATACCTGTCAAGAGGATCCTTAAAGAGGAGGCTTCGTTCATGGTATACCCTCCAAGCATAATCCTCAAATTCAAAAGACCGAAACACCCCTCTCTCTTCCAACACTACCAACTCTCCATCCTCATCACCCCCCTCCTCTTTTCCTTTATCTTCTGGCTTGGCAATGATCGGAGCCACCCTGCTCTCCATCGGAAGGCTCACCAGCAACGTCATGCTTATGCCTCGCGAACCATCCTCTTCTCCTACTGGCCTCCCCCTCACTTTCTTCAACCTCCCATTGCTCCACACCTTCTCATTGTTATTCATCCACGTTAAGTTATCAAACACAAACATCATGTAAGCATTCAATAATAATCATGTCAACAAATGAAAAATAAAAACGACAAACTCTAAATTCTTACATGAGGTAAAGGCCAAGTTGTCCCCACCCTACTCAGATACGACTTGTCTTTACACACTTAACCTTTGAAATAAGACCTAAGGTTGCTAAGTATTACTCACATGATCTTTGATATAAGATCTAATTAATTTTATTACATTAAAAAGGCTAGTTAAATTAGTTTATATGCTGCATTTTTTAAAAGAATTTCCGGATCATCTTTCTCAGTTCTCTCACCTTTTTTCTTAATTGATTATTATCAAGAAAGTGAGAATAGGGGTTATTTAAAAAAAACTGATAAATGTTTTCGTAGTCTTAGAACTTAAATCAATTCCCGAACTATGTCTATAATAATAGGAGGTGTACATTATCTTGGCTCATAGTGTGATTAACATCTCCAACTGAACATACTCAACATGGGACCTTCATTCAGTATTCAGCCTCATGATCAAACCAAATGAATCAGATATCATTAAAAATCCAAAACGAAAGAAACAAAATTGTCCCACCCAACGTGGGACCCAACAACTGAAATGTGACCCCCTCTGTGTTATTAATTTATATTTATAATCATGAATAAATATCATTACGAATTCCGATGCCCCACAAGCACTCGCCACTCGCTCGCAATGAGAAATAATTATTTATTGCGCAAGTGTCGCCTAATTCTAGTTCTAAATGCTGACAAGCTTACGTGCCTTCAATTTTGTTAATTAAAATTAAAAATTAATAAAGAATATCGTCTCACCTGAGCAATGTCGCCAATTGTGACCAGGATTGAGTCCACATGGGGCAACACGGACACCCAACCCGAGTCCGACAGCAGCGAGTGCTTCTGGCTCCTGATCTGGTACTGTAGACCCACTATGAACGGGTAAAACCCGCCCGATAGGGCCGCCTTCGTGCTCCGCTCGCATTCCGAGATCCACATCATGGAACAATATTGGGTCAAGTCATTTCCCACGGGATTCTCGAAGCCCATGGCCTTCGACAGCAAATCAATGATCTCTAATCCCAGCTTCTCCAGGGCGCGCGTGAATTCACGAAGAGTAGACAAAGACAACTCGGTCGACTCAGTCGAACACGACCCGTCCAGGCGGAACGACTCACCTTGAGCATCTCCCTCATCGTCATCGTCGTCGTCGCCGCATTCGTAACCAAGAGGCCAGTTTTTAGGGAGCAACGATTCCTTCTGGTCTCTAGGAAGATCGAAGAGAGCGAGCGATTCTGACTCCGCGGAGTTGGCGAGTTCTGGAGGTATAGAGTGGTGGGTGAGCTGGAAGAACCCGAGGTCGGAAACGGAGGAGAGGAGGTCATCGGCGGGGGTTTGATCGGCGGAGAGGGATATGACAGGAGGGGAGGTGGCGGGGGAGGCGGACCGACGAGAGGGGAGGGAGAGAGTGGGAGGTGGTAGGCGGTTGAGGAGGAGGCGGGAGAAGGCGTCGGCTGTGTCCGAAGAAGGGAAGAGGTTGTTGTTGTTGGAATGAGCGGATGGCGTCGGAGGGGGAGCGGAGGTGGCGCCGCCGCCGTAGAGGTTTGGCACGAGCGGTTGCTTGCTGGCTGAAGAAGCCATGACGACGACGAGGAGAAGCACGCTGGAGAGTAGAAAGAAGGACGTTGCGAGTAATTGACCAACAACAAGGAAGCTTGTTGCACATATAATAGTTGATGTTGTTCTCTGCAAGCGTGCGAAGATTGGCGGCACAATCATCTCGCACGTGTGAAGGTCAAGACATCGCATAAACCTGATTAGACACATTTTTCCTGTGGATTGGGTATCTCTCTGATTATATGAGTACATATTTTATTGTGCGCATTAATTAAATTAACAATACATCTTGAGTTACAAGATTTTTTTGAGAAAATTAAGAAATTTAATTAATTAATATATTTATTATTTTCTCTAAATTAATTCATATGTCTTATAAATTGATATATAATTTAATAATACACATAAGTATTTCAGAGTATATATTATAATTAAGTAATTTATTTAGCCTTTTAATTTTTTTAAAAAAATCAATTAGCTCTTATATTAAATACATATGGTAGTATTTACTTATAATTATGATAATCATATTGTGTCACATACTCCTCACTTTTAGAATGTAAGTATGTTAAATGGTGGTTTAAAGAAAGGAAAGTATTACCCCCTACTTAAATATAAGACAATGTTTATATGCAAACTGCATTATAAATTGCATTTTATATTTAAGATCGAAGTAGGTAGTTTTTAATATCCAATAAGCGAATTATATTTCCTATAGTGAATGTATGTAGAAGAGGATTATTATCATCAGTTGGCTTCTACTTCAGTGCTGAATTACAGCTCAACAAAGTGTAAAGGGGATGGATTTTCTGAAATAGATTGCATTTACCTTTTATAAATAAACTTTCTCCAAATGATGTGAATTAAACATGACCTTCTCCGTAATTGAATTTATATACTTTATTTAATCATGCTATTAAGAGCCTGTAAAAATGGTATATAGATCATCATTGACGCATGCACACGCATACAGTACAAAATTAATGCTTCTCACCACGCGTACACATTGGTGGCACCAGAGGCCCTCAGACAAAATTAGTAAGCGAATTTTATCCATTAAATTAATTAATTACGAAGAACACATAATTTAGAGATTATACAAATCTAGAGTCATATATAGACATCTACCAAATGTGAATA
>QFDD01000757.1:0-23320 GCA_006871305.1 Vachellia collinsii
GAACCATATTAAACCCAATCATGCAATTCTGTTTCTGTTTCTGTTTCTGTTTCCTTGGCTTCTTCATCAGAGCTAATGATAACAATAACCTTGGCTTCTTCTGGTTGAATGCTCGTCTCTGATTAGAAAACTAATTTTCAAACGACCGCAACAAAGAAACACTTTAAAGATTCGACTTCGAATTGATAAAACTGAAAGAAACGGAAGAAAAATGAAGTTTAAGATTCATTGCATGAAATTTCAACAAGATCGGTTAGCCCTGTACGGTTCTTATTGCTCAGAATGATTCTCCGCAAAACGCCTCCAACAGTCGAAAAGCAGCGACGTGATGATAATAATCGGATCTGTGTTCATCGTTAACTTGTCGATGAATGATCAGATCTAACGGTTCCACAACTCCTCCCTCTTCCTTTTTACCATTCTCTTTCTCGTCGGCGTTCAAGTTCTTGGAAAACCTTCTTCTAGAAGAAAGGGGTCTTCGAAGTCTATGAAATTCTTACGGAGATGGGCAATTTATTACTGAGATAAACAAGACTTAAATGAGTTTATTAACGGAATTTAACGGTAAATAATTTTGTGTGACTATTTAATTGTATAATCCCTTACACGTTAGTTAATCTTCATTATCCCAAATTTTTATTTGCTCATGAATCCATAAGATTAAGAACTCAGAAAATGTTGAATTACTGAGCCTAAAAATGTACCAAACGTTAAGGTGGAAAAATACAAATTATATTTTATCAGAAAAATGTTCAGCAGCCACATACTTTTCTGAAATATAAAAATACTGTGTGTTAAATTTACAGTTAAACTTTCCTTCTCTAAGAAGCATAAGATTCGCCCTTTGATTTTTTCTTTTCTGAAACAATATTTTGTTTTTAAAAACTTTTAAAACATTTTATACTTGGGAAAATTTAAGTGAAGGATTTGTAGAAAATATTATTTATTGACAATAACCATAAAATTTCTAACTATTTAGAAGGACCAAAAGTACAATAAAGATTTAAAAGTACTGAATTGCATCCGTAACTTTTTCGAATGAGAAAATGAAAACTAAAACTAAAACATTTTATCATATTTCTTACATTTTTTTTATTTTCATCCAAATTTATATTTGTATAATCTAATTCCTAACATGGATATTTAAGTATTCATAGCATTGAGTTCTTAAACTGACTTATATTGTGAACACTAGTTAGATTTTTTTTTTAATTTTGTTAACATTACCTGATTTTTTTTAAAAGAAAATCACATATATTCCTTCTAAAATAAAAGATAAATTAACAAAATTTTTTATTTTTTTTCAAACTCGTGCAAATTTTATCTTGATTTTTTTTAAGATACAAACTTTTTTCAACATATATAATAAATTGTAGATGTATGCCCAAAAACTGACATTGGGCCCAGTCAGCCCAAATAGCTAGCAATGGCCCAAATGCTAGGACGGTCCAGGACACGGCCTAGCAGCTGCACCTGCGACCAAGGAGTGCCAGGAGTCCCGAGCCTGCGACCAGCATCAACGACCACCTGCCTAGCGACACCAACGTTCGTCCTTGGTCCATGACTCTGAAAGTTGGACAAGACCGTTGTGATCCACGGATTTAGCACCCACGCGGCCAAGATTCCCGGAGCAACGCTGCAACCGCTCAACGGCTAGCCAACGATAGTCGATCTATTTATTTTCATTAATATGTAACCGATGGGTATTCGGATTCTGAAAATCTCTACTCTCTTTCTTATTGCTTCTACTGAGTTTCCTGACACAGATTACTCTGTATACCTGATTTCGCACTCAATACACGACTACGGGCTAAGCCATTCTTTCTCTCTTTTTTTCTTCGATTCGTCTCTGAGTTAGGCACCGCACTGCATTTCCCTGTTATACACTGTTGGGTCATCGAATTTTCCCTAACCACCGTTCTTCCAAAAATCCGCACAAACATTTTGGCGCCGTCCGTGAGGACCCAACAGTGTCTCTATCATCCGTAGTGTGGTATCTGATATCAGGGATCACTAACCCTCTTTGTTATCTGTATTCTACTGCTATTCCTAACCATGACAGGAAAGACACCCACTCCTGCGGACCACCCCGCACAACCCACTGGTCCAACCTTGGCTGAATTGGCTGAGATGGTGAAAAAGCAATCAGCCCAAATCGAGGACCAGGTGAGGAAGGTCATCGCACAGGAGGAGAGGCATGCAAAGCAACAGGAGCTACTGCAGCGCTTAGAAGGCGACAACGCTGCCTTGAGGGAGCAAGTCGCTACCTTCGCTGCAGGCCACCCTCTGTTGCACAGCACGTAGACGACCGACAGTGATAGACGCCGAGGAATGCCCCTTGGCTCAACCTCGACAAACTCCCTTAACACAGGTAATGGCATCTCAATGATGCTAACGTCTGACTCACCTATTGGTATGGGTTCTCACGCAGGGCGCGACGACCCCTCTAGGGGACTGAGACGTAACAGCGCGACTGGGGGACGGAACCTGGAGAGTTTGTTCGATGCAACTATGCACCCAGTGGAAGAGACCAGAGATGGGCCCGATTGCCCATCGGTCGCCGATGACGGAAACCCCGTGACAGTGCCCCCAATATGGCTGAAGAAACTGCAGGAACTGGAGGCTCTCGTGGAATGAATTTCCGGAGTCCCAATACCGATAAGAAAGAGCCAACCTGGGAGCTTCGCTGACTCTCCCTTCGCAAATGAGATTGCCCTGATTGATATGCCAAAGAAGTTCACGCTTCGCAAATGAGACCACAACTTTGCGGTGTCCCCAACAGAGCTCGTGCAAGCCCTCTCGGGCATGGGGGATAATGTCAAGTGGCCCCCCAAGATAAAAGAACCAGTTGATCAGCGTGATAAGGCCAAATGGTGTGACTTTCACGGTGACCATGGACACCAAACAGCCGACTGCATAGCCCTGCGATTTGAAGTAGTAGAACAGCTTGAGAGGGGACGCCTGACTCATCTCCTGCAGAAGAATGGTCGAGAGAAGAAGGATCCCGCAGCCACCCAGCCGGCTCCCGAGGAGCCCCCATGTAATGCCCGTCAACACTATAGCTGGAGGTTCCGAAATAAGCGGATACACCTACTCCGCAGCTAAAAGACACGCGCGAGCTTTGGCCAGCGTCCAGACGGTAGGCCATACGAACGTTCCTGCCAACGACGACCACCTGGGCAAGACGATGGAGGTCTACATCGACGACATGCTCATCAAGTCCCTCCAAGCCGACGACCATGTGAATCACCTCGATCAGGCCTTCTCCCTGCTCCGGCTATACAACATGAAACTCAACCCAGACAAATGTTCTTTTGGTGTCACCTCTGGAAGATTCCTGGGATATTTGGTCTCACAGCGGGGAATCGAAGCGCACCCGACCCAGATCGCAGCAATCTTGGACATCCCCTCGCCGACCTATGTCAAGGACGTTCAGCTACTGACAGGGCACATAGCAGCCCTCAACAGGTTCGTCTCGGGGTCGTCCGAGAAGTGCCACTTGTTCTTTGACGCCTTGAGGAAGAACAAAACCTTCGAATAGAGTGGAGAGTGCGAGACTGCCCTCCAGGGGCTGAAGCAGTACCTTACCAACCCTCCACTATTGAGCAAACCATCCCCTGGGGAAAACTTGTTCCTGTACCTGTCGGCGTCTCCTAGAGCTATCGGCGCCATCCTAGTGAGGGAAGACCGGGAAAACAGCGACCGGTGTATTACACGAGTAAGACTTTGCTGGACGCTGAGATGCGGTATTCACAACTCGAGAAGCTAGTTCTCTCCCTGGTGTCCGCATCTCGGAAGCTGAGGCCATACTTCCAGTGCCACCCCATCACGGTCATTTCTTCATACCCTCTGCGAAGCATCCTCCACAAGCCGGACCTCTCTGGCAGGCTGGTCAAGTGGTCTGTCGAGCTCAGCGAATTTGACGTCACCTACCACCTGCGGAGCGCAGTCAAGTCCCAGGCTCTAGCGGACTTTATCTTAGACTTCTCGCCCGATCTACGGCCACTAGCAGATAAAGAAGCGTCGGCCATAGAAGGAGGCACAGTCCAAGGCGAATGGATATTAAATGTCGATGGGGCCTCCAACATCAAAGGGACGGGACTAGGGATCATGCTCTCATCTCCGAGTGGACTAGTCCTACGGCAGTCAGTCCACTGCGAGTTCAAAGCTACGAACAATGAGGCGAAGTATGAAGCCTTTATCGCAGGGCTGCAACTAGCTCAGGAGGTCGGGGCTACCAAGTTGGAGATCAGAAACGATTCACAGTTGGTTGCGCGACAGATCGAGGGCACATATCAGACCAGGGAAGCAAGGATGCAGGCCTACCACAGCCTGGCCAGCGACCTGTTGTCCAACTTCGAAGAGTTTCGGGTTACCCAAATCAACCGCGAAGAAAACCAAGAGGCGGACGCGTTAGTGGGCCTTGGATCGTCCGTTAGCACTAGAGAAGTAGAATCAGTCCCCATCATACATTTACAATTCCCGGCCATCCAGGAGAAGGTTGACAGGTCCAACTCCAACAGCCTGACATGGGACTAGCAGAGCCCCCTACTCAAGTACTTACAGGAAGGGCTAGTCCCCGACGACAGAAATGAAACTCGACGAATCAAAGTGCGCGGAGCCAGGTTTTGCATCATGGACAACCTCCTATACAAGCAATCGTATGCCGGTCCACTCCTCAGGTGTGTTGGCCCGCAAGAAGCTAAATTTGTCCTCCGGGAGATCCATGAAGGGGAGTGTGGAGACCACTCCGGAGGGCGAAGCCTCACGCGAAAGGCACTTAGATCTGGGTACTTCTGGCCAACGTTGCAGAAGGACGTCCAGGACACAGCCAAACGGTGCGACAAGTGCCAAGGCTTCGGCAACGTTACCCATCAGCCCCTAGAGCTGCTCCATGCGACGGCACCAGCTTGGCCTTTCATGAAGTGGGGGATGGACATTGTGGGGAAACTCCCTATGGCCCCTAGTAAGGTGGTCTTCATGTTGGTAGTGACCGACTACTTCACGAAGTGGGTGGAAGCGGAAGCCTATGCCCAGATACAAGAGTTGGAGGTCGTCGAGTTCGTCTGGAAGAATATCATCTGCAGGTTTAGCCTCCCCAAAGAGATTGTCTGCGACAATGGTCCCAATTCATTGGTAGGTGATTCCGTGATTTTTGTCACAACTGGGGCATAACTTTGCATTTCTCTACACCGAGAAATCCTCAGTCCAATGGGCAAGCCGAATCCAACAATAAGATTCTGGTCGCTTCACTCAAGAAGCGGTTAGACAAGGCCAAAGGAAGGTGGGTTGAGGAACTCCCTTCCGTGTTGTGGGCCTACCGCACAACATCCCGCACGGCGACAGGCGAAACTCCATTTTCCCTTGTCTACGGGTCCGAAGCCGTGATCCCCATTGAAGCAAGACTTTCGTCACTCCGATATGCCTGGACAGACCGTGAGTCCAATAACCAAGCTCTTCGTGATCAGTTGGACCTTCTCGATGAGAGACGAGAGCAGATGATGATTACCATGGCTCTGCATCAGCAGAAAGTCGCGCGGTACTACAACAAGAACGTACGTGCTAGGTAATTCAAGGTGGGTGACTGGGTGCTTAGAAAAACTTTCCAAAACACATAAAACCCACGCGACGGCAAATTAAGTCCAACCTACGAAGGCCCCTACCAGTTAATTGGGGTCGTCGGCCAAGGTGCCTACCAGTTGAGCGACTGACAGGGACAACCAGTCCCTAGGAGTTGGAACGCTATCCACTTGAAAAGGTACTACTTCTGACGCATGCTTTAAGTTTATTTACAGCTTACTGAACACATGCGTCTAACCTTTTTACTGAGTTACACTGGAGTGATGACACGAGTCCAATGACGCGACACCCATAAATGACTGACGCTCTATGCTATAATGTCAGGGTCGCTACGGACCAGTCTGACCACACTGTTTCTAATATACTTTGCGTGTCCTTTTTAAGTTAACCTTGCAGGGCAAAAGTATTGTGCACATCATGTGGTCGCCACTGGCCTTGCCATAGACCTTAGAAAATTACAACCAACCTGACGGTCCGACGCACCTGCTCAGGGCCAATCAAGGCTAAATGCAATCCACGTCTCCATGGACTTCACCCTCGGACAGGAGCTTTACTGGCCACAACAGCCGGCAAGCCCTTTTTCCTCCTCCTGCCGATGACAAGGTCAGGTTCACACTACATGGCCCACATACGGCTCGAACGCCACGGCTTAACTTGGCTCTGACTTTGACGCACCCGCAGGAACAAAGGCAACTCTACTTTACTCCTGTACAACAATAGATACTTTTCCTAATCATTGTTCGCTCATGTACGGGGAACCTTACTCCCCTCTATCACACAGGCCTAGCCATGCAGGCCCTTCAGTTAACCTTTGTAACTTAGGCTTCTACGCCGTCTATGTACTCTGGGATCAGACGTTGACGTCAATCCCCTTCCTTGCAACTGGCTACGACGCCACGATTGTACAAATTGGGTCTTTGACCCCATTCAATAAATTACGTATTATTCAGTTGGACCTTCCCTGAGCCTTTTACGGACACATGAGTCAAGCTTGCGACAGATTAATTGGTTCTTATCTCGACGACAATACATAGGCTACATGGTCTCCGCAACAACCACGAGCCAACGTATGGCCAAGTAAATCTAAGCAATTGGCAAACGAGCGAAGCCTGACCATAACTGCCTAGTCTCAAAGACAATCAAACCAAGCAGTCATGATCGAATGACATGAATGAAGCAAAGAGCGGTCACAACCTGTGCAAATGGCACGATGGCCTGACATTCACTTTGACAAAAAAATTTTAAAAGGGCCACTGCGACCCCACAGTATCCACGCCCATCGTGGGCAACCAATTCCGGAAGATGGCCACACACGGCCAAAAACATGCCCCATGCAGGTGGAAATAAGGTCTAAGTTTCGGGCCTCCCTGCCTCGGTCATGTCCGCGTCGCCTCCCGGCGCTGCTGGTCCACCACTTGCTCCTCTTGGAGCTGACGACTCTCTTCGAGTGCCTGCATCTGCCGCCCCTCCCCCGGGATCTGCCACAGCCGATCCGTCCCAGCCATCGAAAGGGTCAGGTTCAAAGGTATGTCCACAGGTGGCTTCATACAAGGCGACGGTCTCGCCAAAGTCCCATCGACTTGACATCCCCACCATGTGCTCCCAGAGAGCCTGCGTCCGCCCACGCATATACGCCTCCATCTCCATGACGCGGATGTCTTCCTTCAAAGCTGCGGCCTCCATCTTCATAATGTCCCGGTCAAGCTTGACACTGGTTAGCGTCCTCTGAAGCTCCACGGCCTCATCCTTGGCCCGTTGGGTCCTCTCGTCCGCGGCAGCCACGAAGTCCCTTTGCTCATACATCATGTCCTGGACGCACTTCATCTCCCTTTCCTTGGAGAACACAGTCCGCTGGTGGAGGTCCCTTTCTCCTTCCGCCTTGGCCAAACACTTGCCCATGTCAACGAACTCTTGGCCGAGGACGGCGACGCTCAGCAAGCCCTGACACGAGGGCCAACGAGCATAGGCAAAGTGAGTTAACAAGCAAACGCAAGAAGGGAAACGTCAAAGGAATCAGAGACGTAAACTACCTGCGACAGCCTAGCAAGGGTGTCCTCTATGGCCTGATCACGGCCTCCAGCTAGCATCGTCAGCCGGTCCGCCTCAAACTGTCGGAGACGTACCACCGGGACGGCACCGGACTCGTCTGTAAGGAGGGGCAACCTGGAAGGACTTGCAGCGTCTGCGGGCACTATCGCACCCTCATCTTCTACCCTTCTCTTCTTCTGGGGCCTGGATACTTCCTCCCGCCGGGAGTCCTGGGCGGCCTTGCCCTCGTGAGCGACTGTCCCAACCGGGGAAACGCGAGGAAGAGTGACACGAGCCGGTGACACGGGAGTTGAAGCCAACAAGTATATGACACCCGCGGGGGAGGGGGCAGTGGCACTGGTAGAAGCGACAGTCACCTTAGACCTTATCTCCACGGGGTGAAGACGGGCCTTGATCTCCCTAGAACTCAGGGCTGGCGTCGGCCTCCCTTTAGAAGGCGTGGCCTTGGTCTTCATGGCCACGCGTACTGTCACAGAAGAAATTCCACACAGTCATCATATACATCACATACTGACGCAAACAGCTACCAAGAAAAGTACCCAAAAGCAGGGGAAGCTTACCATGTGGGAAGTTAGCGAGTTTTAGGAGGAGGCGGAAGTCCTTGTGTCCCTTGGTGGCCCCCTTGACGGCACGGAGGCTCTCCTCATTGGCCCCCCTCAGCCGGTCCTTGCTGGGGGAAGCTGCAAGAACAAAACGCTCTCGTTAGTGCTTTACGCAAGGCAGGACATAAAGAGCGCGGGCGAATGCTTACCCTTAAAGTTCAAGGAGGAGCGGACGGGGGCACCGGTGGTGATGACCTGACGGGACTCCACAAAGACCTAGCGTTCAGACCAACCCCTGTCGTTGATCTGTTCACCGGTGATCAACGGAGACGACCCGGGATGAGGAGTCAGAGTGAAGAAACCGTGTTTTTTCATGGCCAGGTAGTAGGCCGTGAGGAGATCGGCGACGTGAACTCCAGATCCTCCCTCAGGTTGGCGAACGCCTCCAGGGACATGACAACGCCCCAGACATTGGGCATAAGTTGGGCAGGGGCCACGTCGGCATACCTGCACAAGTCGGCTATCAGAGAAGGTAAGGGTACACACACCCCATACCGAAAAACTTCAACGAACAGGCTCGTCCACCCCTGGACGGGTGTGCTCGCAGATTCCTCAGAACGGGGAGCCGTCGCCTCGATCGAACAGAGGGAGGGGTAGTTGCTGCGCATGCATTGGAACTCCGCCTCCGAGAGGCAGGACTGAGTAGGGGCAGGACGGACGTCGGCACTTCTCGCACGTGTACGACGAATCAGGGTTTTGTTGTTGGATTCTGCTTGTCCGTTGGACTGCGGGTTCCTTGGCGTCGAAAAGTGCAAAGTAATCCCCCAGTTGTGACAGAAGTTACGGAAACGTCTACCATTGAACTGAGATCCGTTGTCGCACACCATCTCTTTTGGGAGGCCGAATCTGCAGATAATGTTCTTCCATATGAATTCGATGACCTCAAGCTCTTGTATTTGAGCGAAGGCTTCAGCTTCGACCCACTTGGTGAAGTAATCGGTCACGACTAGCATAAATACCACCTTTCCGGGGGCCATTGGAAGCTTCCTCACGATGTCCATCCCCCATCTCATGAAGGGCCAAGCTGGTGCCGTTGCATGGAGTAGCTCCGGGGGCTGGTGGGTGACGTTGCTGAAGCGTTGGCATCTATCACAGCGTTTAGCAGTGCCCTGGGCGTCCCTCTGCAACGTTGGTCAGAAGTACCCGGACCTGAGAACTTTTCGTGCAAGACTTCGCCCTCCCGCGTGATCACCACACTCTCCTTCATGAATCTCTCTGAGGACAAATTGATCTTCTCGGGGACCAACGCACCTAAGGAGTGGTCCCGCGTATGATTGTTTGTACAGGAGGTTGTCCACGACACAGAACCTGGCTGTACGCACTTTGATCCGTCGAGCTTCATTTCTGTCATCGGGGGTCGACCCCTCCTGCAAGTACTTTAGTATGGGGGTCCGCCAGTCCCACGTCAAACTATTTGAGTAGGAAGCGTCTAGTTTCTGTTGGATAGCTGGGAACTGCAAGTGAATGATGGGGACTGATTCCCCTTTGCTGGTGCCGACTGACGACCCGAGACCCGCTAGTGCGTCTGCTTCTTGGTTATCCTCGCGGTTGATTTGAGTGACTCGGAATCCTTCAAAACCTGCTAACAGATTACTAGTCAGACCGTGGTAGGCTTACATCCTCGGGTCCCTAGTCTAGTATGTGTTGTCAATATGTCTCGTGACCAACTGGGAATCACTCCGAATCTCCAACTTGGCAACACCAACCTCGCGAGCGAGTTGCAATCCTGCGATGAAGGCCTCGTACTCCGCCTCATTGTTAGTAGCTTTGAACTCACAGTGGATCGATTGTCGTAAGGTCTGTCCGGTCGGGGAAGTCAGCACAATTCCATTCACCTTTGTTTGTCCAACCCTGCGTGGCGGCCGCCTCTTTGTCCGCCAGGGGTCGCAAATCGAGAGTGAAGTCTGCGATAAAATTCGCCAGGGCTTGTGACTTGATGGCGGTCCAGGGGTGATAAGTGACATCAAATTCACTGAGCTCCACGGACCATTTGACCAGCCTCCCGGTGTGGTCGGGCTTGTGGAGGACGTTCCGCAAAGGATAGGATGAGACGACCGTGATAGGATGGCATTGAAAGTACGGACGCAGCTTCCGGGATGCGGACACCAGGCGAGGGCTAGCTTCTCAAGCTGCGAGTACCGCGTCTCAGCGTCTAGCAAGGTCTTGTTGGTGTAATACACTGGCTGCTGTCTTCTCTGGTCTTCCCTTACTAGCACAGCGCTGACAGCCCGGTAGGACACTGACAGGTACAAGAACAACGTCTCGCCCAAGGATGGTTTGCTTAACAGCGGGGGGCTGGAGAGGTATTGCTTCAACTCCTGCAAGGCCGCCTCATGTCTTTCACTCCATTCGAAAGTCTTGTTCTTTCTTAAAGCATCGAAGAACAGGTGGCATTTTTCTGGTGATCGCGAGATGAATCTGTTCAAGGCTGCTTTTCGCCCTATCAGCCGCTGGACGTCCTTCACACAGGTCGGCGAGGGGATATCTCGAATAGTGGCAATTTGAGTTGGATGTGCCTCAATTCCCCGCTGAGAGACTAAATACCCCAAGAATCTCCCAGAGGCTACTCCGAAGGAACACTTTTCCGTGTTCAGCTTCATGTTGTAACGCCGGAGCAAGGAAAAGGTTTGGTCAAGGTACATTACATGATCGTCTGCGCTGAGGGATTTGATGAGCATGTCGTCGATGTAAACCTTCATCGTCTTCCCCAAGTGATCTGCAAACATGCTGTTGACTAGTCGCTGGTACGTGGCACCTGCATTCTTCAGACCAAACGGCATCACTTTATAGCAGTAGATGCCACGCTCTGTTATGAAGGCTGTCTTCTCCTGATCTTCTGGATGCATGAGAATTTGATTATATCCAGAAAAGGCATCCATGAAGGTCAGGAGCTCATGACCAGCGGTGGCGTCGACTAAGGAATCGATATAAGGTAAAGGGAAAAGGTCCTTCGGGCATGCTTTGTTCAGGTCAGTGAAGTCAATGCACACCCGATGTTTACCGTTTTTCTTTGGCACTAAGACAACGTTGGCTAACCAGTCAGGATATTGAACCTCGCGGACGGACCCAATCTCGAGGAGTTTCTGGATTTCCTCATTGATGATTCTGTTTCTTTCAGGTGCAAACCTCCGTCACTTCTGTTTGATGGGTTTATGGAGGGGATCGACGTTCAGCTTGTGCGTTGCTACGGCCGGGTCTATCCCCGTCATATCTGCATGGGACCAAGCGAAACAGTCAGAATTCCTGGAAAGGAAAGTTAGGAGTTTACCTCGTAGGGCCGCGGACAGGCCCGACCCCAAACGAATGGCACGTTCAGGACGCTCGTTGTCCAGGGAGACAATCTCTAGCTCCTCCTCTATCGGCGAGTCCCTTTCGTCTACGACTAAGGGTTGCTGTGGTTGCTATGCAGCGGGACCCTTCGAAGTCTTTAAGGAGGCCTGATAGCATTCTCTTGAAGTCTTCTGGTCACCTTGTATGTGTCGTATCCCCCATGGCGTATGGAATTTTACCACTTGATGGAGTGTCGATGGGACCGCCCTCATCTGGTGTATCCATGGTCGCCCTAAGAGGGCGTTGTACGCCGAAGGACAGTCCATAACTTGGTACTTGACCGGGAGGTTCAAGCCGGCCGCGAAAGTGAGCAAGGTGACTTCCCCCACTGTCCTGTCGGGAGCTCCATTGCCAAAGACCAAAACAGAAGGGGCCTTGATGATCTGCGATTCCACTCCCATCTCTTTGACTGCATGCATATATATGATATTAACAAAGCTCCCCGGTTCTATCAATACACATTTAATGTTGAATTTTCCAAGGTACAGCGAGATAATCAAGGCGTCATCGTGAGGGTGTACGACACATGAAATCTCTTCCTTTGTGAAAATGATGGGTTCCTCGTCGGTGGAAGAGTTCATCGGGCCACGCGTCTGGACGTTAACCAGAGCTCGCGCGTGATGTTTGGCTGCGGAGCAGGTGCATCCGCTTATCTCGGAACCTCCCGTAATAGTGTTAACCGTTCGAGCATTTCGTGGAGGCTCCTCGGGGGCTGGCTGGACGGCAACGGTATCCTTCTTATCGCGGCCTTCTTTTCGCAGGAGGTGGGTGAGGCGACCCCTTTTAAGCTGTACTGCCACTTCGAATCGCAAGGCTATGCAGTCGGCGGTCCTGTGTCCATGGTCGCCGTGAAAGTCACACCACTTCGTCGTGTCGCGCTGATCAGCCGGCTTTTTGGTCTTGGGGGGCCATTTGACATTATCCCCCATGCCCGAAAGGGCTTGCACGAGCTCTGCAGGGGTCACCGCGAAGTTATGCTCTTCAAGTTTGGGAGGACGCGCTTTGTCATTGGACGCCGCCAGTCTGTTTGAGCCCCGTCTTTCGGAGGTGTAACTAGGGTAAGGTTCGACCCTCCACCCCTTACTTGATCGTCGTAGGTTTTGACTACGTCTGTCGCTTGGCTCCTCCTGTCTATCATGGTGGCGTTAGTCATTAACCTCGTCCTCCTCCCATTTGATCTGGGCCCACGCCCGAGCTAGGACATTCTCCATCGTGTTGCAAGCGTACTTTGTGAGCTCCTTGTACAGGTCAGAATCTGGAAGCAGACCTTTCCTGAAAGCCAATATCACTGTCGTCGTGTCACAATGGGTGATGTGGACCTTCTCTCGGTTGAAGCGTCCTAAGTAGTCCCGGAGTGTTTCTCCTCGACGCTGAATGACCTTGTACAGGTCATTGGGTTGCTTCCGCAGCTTGCGGCTGCTGGAGAACTGTTGGACAAACGAGTCGTTAAGGTCGGCGAAAGAAGCGATGGATTGGGAAGGCAGTGAGGTGAACCATTCCATCGCAGGCCCAGCAAGGCTTGACCCGAAGCCCTTGCACATGCACGCTTCCCTTAACTCTTTCGGAATAGCGACGGTGTACATGCGCTGTCTGTAGTGAGCCATGTGTTCATCCGGGTCCGTCGTCCCATCGTAGAGCCAGATGTGAGGGAGCGCGAACTTCTTGGGCATGTCAACCAGGGCGATCTCATCTGCGAAAGGAGAGTCGGTGAAGCTCCCAGGATGGCTTTTTCTTATTGGTGTCGGGACCCCGGGAATTCGTTCCACAAGAGCTTCCAGCTCCTGCAGCTTCTTCAGCCATATCGAGGGTGCCGTAGCGGGATCACCATCACCGGCGACTGGTGGGCCGTCCAGCCCATCTTTAGTGCCCTCTACTGGCTGCATAGTCGCGTTGAACAGACTCTCCAAGTTTCGTCCCCCAGTCGTGCTGTCACGCCTTGGTCCCCCGGAGTGGTCTTCGTGTCCTGCATGAGAACCCAGGCCAACAGGTGAGTCAGACATTCGCATCATCGGGATACCGTTACCCGTGTTAAGAGAGTTTGTCGAGGTTGAGCCGAGAGGCGCCCCACGACGCCTGTCACCGTCAGTGGTTTGCGTGTTATGCTGCTGAGGGTGGCCTGCGGTGATGGTAGCAATTTGCTCCCTCAAAGCAGCGTTCTCACCCTCCAGACGCTGCAGGAGTTCCTGCTGCTTCGCGTGTCTCTCTTCCTGTTCCATGGCCTTCCTCTCTTGGTCCTCAATTTGGGCTGTCTGTTTTTTCACCATCTCGGCCAGCTCCGCTAAGGTTGGACCAGCGGGTTGCGCGGGGTGGTTTGAGGGAGTAGGCGTCTTTCCTATCATGGTTAGGAATAGCAGTGGAAAAATACAGAAAAGGTAAGAGGTTAGCGATCCCTGGTATCGGATACCACACTACGGACGGTAGCTGTACTGTCGGGTCCCCACGGTCGGCACCAAAATGTTTGTGCGGATTTTAGTCAATAAATGAAGTAAAAAGGGGTTAGGGGTCACCAACAGTATATGGCAAGGAAACGAAGCGTGAAACCAAACTCGGATAAAATAAAATGAAAAGAGGATCAACGCGGCTTAGCCAACGATTGGTATCCAGTCTCAGAGTGAGCTACAAAGCTTTGAATACAGGGAAAGGAAAGAAGTCTCTGCAGGAGAGAAGCTGTCTCCTTTCTGTTACAGATTAATCAGAATAAATAGTGTGTTTCGTAGTTGTCTAGCCGTTGGGTAGTTACATCGTGGCTCCGGGATCCTAGGCAGTGAGGGTGCTAAATCCGCGGATCACAACGATCTGGTCCTACATCCATGGGGGCGTGGACCGCGGACGAACGTTGGCGTCGCAGGGCAAGCGGTCGCTGACGCTGGTCGCAGGCGCAGGGCTCCTGGCGAGTCTTGGTCGCTGGAACAGTTGCTGGGCCTTATCCTGGATCAGCGCCACCAACTGGGCCGTTTGGCACTCATTGGGCCGGTCAGGCCCAATGTCATTTTTTGGGCATACAGGTCCCAATGCCAATAAGGAAGAGTCAACCTGGGAGCTTCGCTGACTCTCCCTTCACCGATGAGATTGCCCTAATTGATATGCCGAAAAAGTTCACACTCCTGCACATCCGTCTTTATGATGGGACAACAGACCCGCACGAGGAGCATTACAGGCAACGTATGCACACCGTTGTTATCCCAAAGGAGCTGATAGAAGCTTGCATGTGCAAGGGTTTCGGTTTGAGTCTCTTCGGACTTGCGATGGAGTGGTTCACCTCTTTGCATTCCCAATCCATCGCCTCCTTTGCTGACCTCAATGATGCGTTCATACAACAGTTTTCTAGCAGCCGCAAATTGCGAAAGCAACCTAATGATCTGTATAAGATCGTCCAACATCGGGGTGAAAGCTCCGAGACTATCTGGGATGCTTTAATCTGGAGAAAGTTCACATCACTAATTGTGACGTGACAACGGCGATCTCAACCTTCTGGAAGGGCTTGCTACCAGATTCCGACTTATACAACGAGCTTACCAAATACACATGTAGTACGATGGAGAACATCCTGGCCTGAGCTTGGGCCCAGATCAAGTGGGAGGAAGATGAGGTCAATGACCGCCGTCGCCACACCAGCCAGGAGGAACCTAGTGACCGTCGTAGCCGAAACCCCCGATGGTCCAGTAAGGGGTGGAAAGCAGAACCTTACCCCAGCAATGCCTTGGAGTGATGAGGTACTGATAAACAGACGACATCGAGCGACAAGACGCGGCCACCAAAGTTGGAGGAACACAACTTCGCTGTGTCCCCAGCAGAACTCGTGCAAGCCCTCATTGCCATGGGGGATAGTGTCAAGTGGCCTCCCAAGATCAAGAAACCCGTAGACCAATGTGATAAATCCAAATGGTGTGACTTTCACGGCGACCATGGACACCGCACAGCTAATTGCATAGCCTTACGACTGGAAGTAGTGGAACAGTTTAAGAGGGCCGCCTGACCCACCTCATGCAAAAAGGCAGTCGAGAGAAGAAGGATACCACGGGGGCCCAACCAACTCCTAAAGAGCCCCCGCGAAACGCGAGGACAATCAACACCATCATTGGAGGCTCCGAAATAAGTGGATACACTTACTCCGCCACTAAAAGACACGCCTGAGCCTTGGCAAATGTACAAATAGCAAACCAGATGGATACTCCAATCAGCGACGATTCAATTACCTTTTCGAAGGAGGAGATCTCTCGAGTGGTCTACCCCCACGATGACGCCCTAGTTATCTTCTTATACCTCAGGAACTTTGATATCAAGCGGGTGCTCGTAGATCCCGGGAGCTCTGTCAACATTGTTTACATGAATGCAATCAAGTAAATGGGAGTGGAGTCCCAAATTGTCAGGGCCTCCTCGGTCCTAGTCTTCGGTAATGGGGCTCTCGATAGGACGGTGGGGGAAATTACCCTCATCACCTTCGCAGCTGGTTTGAATCTCCCCATCAAGTACCAGGTTATGAATTCGCCATCGGCGTAAAATGCCCTCTTAGATGAGGGCAGTATCGTCGACCCTTCATCAAGTCATAAAGTTCCATACACCGCGAGAATAACTTTGCATTTCTCGACACCAAGGAACCCCCAATCCAATGGATAGGTTGAATCCAGCAACAAGATTCTGGTCACCTCGCTCAAGAAATGGCTGAACAAAGCCAAAGGAAGGTGGGTTGAGGAATTCCCTTCCGTGCTATGGGCCTACCGCACAACGTCTCACACGGCGACGGGTGAAACCCCATTTTCCCTTGTCTACGGATCTGAAGCTGTGATCCCCGTTGAAGTGGGGCTCCCGTCACTCCGATACGCTTGGACAGATCGTAAGTCCAACGACCATGCTCTTCGCAATCAACTGGATCTCCTCGACGAGAGACGGGAGTAGACGATGATTACTATGGCTCTACACCAGCAGAAGGTCGCACGGTACTACAACAAGAACGTACGTGCCAGACAATTCAAGGTGGGAGACTGGGTGCTTAGAAAAACTTTCCAAAACACTCAAAACCCACGCGATGGTAAACTGGGCCTAACCTACGAAGGCCCTTATCAGATAACTGGGGTCGTCCGCTAAGGAGCTTACCAGTTAGGGACAGACAGGGACAACCAGTCCCTAGGAGCTAGAACGCGATCCACCTACAAAGGTATTACTTCTAGTACATGCCTGACAGTTAATTACGACTTTTCGAACACATGCATCTAACCTCTTTACTGAGTTGCCTTGGAGTGATGACATACGTCCAATGACGCAATACCCAAAAATGACTGACGCCCTGTGCTATAATGTCGGGGTCGCTATGGATCATTCTGACCACACTGTTTCTATTATGCTCTTCTTGTCCTGCTTGAACTAACCTTGCAGAGCAAAAGCATCACACAAGTCATATGGCCATCATTAGCCATGCCGTGGACCTCAGCGAACAACGACCTACCTGGCGGTCCGACACAGCTACTCAAAACCGATCATGGCCAAACGCAATCCACGTCTTTATGAACTCCATCACCAGACAGAAACTCTCCCAGCCACAATAGCCGGTGAGCCTTTCATCCTCCTCTTACGGGCGACAAGGTCAGGCCCACGTTACATAGCCCGAATACGGCACGGACGCCATCCCTTACTGGCTTACTACGAGTCATCACGGCCTAACTTGACCCTAACCTTGACGTACTCGCAGGAAAGAAAGCATCCCTACTTTACTCCTATTTAACAACGAGTACTATCCCTGCTCTTCGCTGTCTTGTGCACGGGAATGCTCACTCCCCTTCAGTCACGCAGGCCTAGTCTGTCAGGCCCTTCAGTTAACTCCTGTAATATGCAGATGAAACAGGCACGATGGCCTGGCATAAATTTTGACAAAAAAAAAAATTTCACGGGGCCACCGCGAACCCCATAATATTCATACCCATCAAGGGCTGCAAGTTCCAGAAAAAGGCCATATGCGGCCTAAAGAGTTGCCCCACATAGGGGGAAAGAAATTTTAAGTGTCAGGCTCCCTAGCCTCAATCATGTCCGCGCCGCCCCCCGGCGCTACCGCTCCTCCTGGAGCCAACGACTCCCCTTGAGTACCAGCGTCCGTCATCCTCGCTCATCCCCTAGGACCTGTCGTAGACGACCCGTCCGTGCCATCGAAAGGATCGGTCTCAAAGGTGCGTCTGAAGGTGGCTTCATACGAGGCGATGGTCTCTTGAAGGTCCCACCGACTCGACATTCCCACCTTGTGTTCCCAAAGTGCCTGCGCCCGCGCACGCATGTATGCCTCCGTCTCCACGGCTCGGACATCATCCTTCAGAGCTGCCACCTCCACAGTTAGTATATCACTATCGAGCCTTATACTGGTCAGCATCCTCTAAAGCTCTGCGGCTTCATCCTTAGTGCGTTGAGTCCGTTCATCTGCGACAGCCACGACCTCCCTTTGTTGGAGCATCATGTCCCGAGTGCGCTTAAGCTCCCTCTCCTTGGTGGCCACATTCCAGGAGTGCAGGTCCCTCTTCCCTTCCGCCTTGGCCAAGCGCTCGCCCATCTCGTCAAACTCTTGCCTAGGATAGCGGCGCTTAGCAAGCCCTGGCACAGAACCAACGAACATGAGCAAAGTAAAGCATAAAGATGGTACGAAAAGAGAAAGTGAAGGACGTTAGGGGCACAAGTTACCTGTGACAACCGAGCAAGGGTGTCTTCCACGGCCTGACTACGGGCCCCAGCCAACATCATCTGCCGATCAGCTTCAAATGGTCGGAGGCGTACCATAGGGATGGCATAAGATTCATCCATAAGGATGGGCAGCTTAGAAGGTCATACAGCGTCCGAGGGCACAATTGCACCCTCATTTTCTACCCTTCTCCTCTTCAGGGGTTCGGCCACTTCCTCCCTTCGAGAGTCTTGGACGGCCCGGCCCTCGCGGGTGGCCGTCCCAGCAAGGGAGGCACAAGGAGGAGAGGCACAGACCTGCGACACGGGAGTCAAAGCCAACAAGTCTATGATACTAACGGAGGAGGGAGCGACAGCACTAGTGGAGGGGACTGTTGCCCTAGACCTTGTCTCTACGTGGTGAAGACGGGCCTTGATTTCCTTGGCACTCAGGGTCGACGTCAGCCTCCCTTTGGAAGGGGTGGCCCTGTTCTTCATGGCCACACGCATTGTCAAAGAGAAAACCCACTTGGTCGTTAGACATCGACATTAACTAACATCAAGGTCAATAACCAAAAGCAACAAGAGCTCACTGTGGGGGCAGTCAGCTAGTTTCAGGAGGAGGCGGAAGTCTTGCGCCTGCGACCAACGTCAGCGACTGTCCAACCAACAACGCTAACATTCGTCTTCGGTCCACGTCTCCATGGATGTTGGACCAGACCGTTGTGATCCATGGATTTAGCACCCATGTGGCCTAGATTCTAGGAGCGACGCTGTAACCACTCAACGGCTATCAAACCATGATCCGACCTATTTATTTTTCATAATCTGTAACAAAGGGGGATATTCAACTCTCTCCCACACTTCTGCTTTCATTCTGAATTCTTTTGTCTCAGACCACTGTAGACCAACTTTGAATCTCAATAAACGATTACTGGCCAAGCCATTTTTCCCCTCTTTCACTCACCTTCGTTTCAGGCATTGCACTGTTTTTTTTCATCATATATTGTTGGATCCCCGAACTCCCCACTAAAACTATCTTTCCTAGAAATTCGCACAAACAGTAATATATGTTTGTGCAGATTTTAGGTAGAACAGAGGTTTAAGGAGGATTCGGATAACCAATAGTATGTAGCAGGGAAGTGCGGCGCGGATCCAAACTCAGGGATGAAACAAAGTAAAAGGAGGATCTTAATGGCTTAGCCTACAGTTGTGTATTAAATGTGGAACCGAGTTTACAGAGTACTCAGAAGCACAGTGGAAGCAATCAGAGAGAGCGAGAGTCAGATTTTTTTTCTGTATCTCCCCTTAGTTACAGATTAATAAAAATAAATAGATTGACCGTTGTTGGGTAGCCGCTGAACAGTTGCAACATTGCTCCAGGAATCTCGGTTACGTGGGTGCTAAATCTATGGATCGCAACGGTCTGCTCCAACATCCAAAGGGTCATGGACCGCGGACGAACGTTGGTGTCACTGGGTACGCGGTCGCAGATGCTGGTCGCAGACGCAGGGCTCCTGGCAAGTCTTGGTCGCAGGGACAGTTGCTGGGCCTTATCCTGGATCAGTGCAGCCAACTGGGCCGTTTGGCGCTAATTGGGCCGGTCGGGCCCAATGCCATTTTTTGGGCATACAATATATATTCTTTTGGTAAAAATAATGGGAGTTTTTACTCCTTAACCCTTAATTATAATATTATATATTTTTAAATTATAAAAAATGTAGTGAGATAATATTATTTTTTGGACAAAAATAAAATAATATTGTATAATGAAAAAAAGTGTTAATTGTATTTTATTTTCTTTATATATATTTTTTTATATTTAACTCATAAGTTCAGCCTCATCCAATACGGTTCACCTAGATCAATAGGCTGGCTTGCTATACTATCAAGGTAAAGCTAATCAATCATGCAATTGACATAAGTGAAATGCACAAGGATGTTCTCAAGAGGATTGAACATTCCTCTTATCATGCAGAATACCAAAAACAAACCATGATGATTCAAAGATAGTCAAGTGAATTGGCATTTAACTCATTTTAGAGGCACCACCCTATCTTCTCCAGCTTTCCTTTCAGACTTCAACCCTTAAGTCCCGTCCTTACTTTGTCCAACAACGCACCAACCACACATGCTTGGATGAGGGGAAATAAAATCACAATCTAAATTTATAATCACCAGTTACGATGAAAAAAGCTAATGATAATTAGCTTCTCTAGATCTAAATAATCGGCATACATAAATGTTACGATCCCACTAAATCAGAGCAATATAGAAAGCAAGTACATATGTGTTAGCAGAAAAGACATAGGGCTTTCAGATTTTTGAACAAAGTAACACGGGAACACGAAGATCAATTCCTGTGACGATTACCAAGAAATGGTATACAGACATTGGAAGGAGAGGGAAGGACATACCTCGGTTAAGGGATTTAATTTAGTTTCTTCGCATTTCTTCTTCATTGAGTGTGTTTTGTGTTTCATGCCTTAGCAGGTTCCCTTCTTCTTCTCCACCTCCTTCCTTTCTGTTCCCTTTCTCGCATTCTTCATCAGAGCTAATGATAACAGTAACCTTGGCTTCTTCTGGTTGAATGCTCGTCTCTGATTAGAAACATCGAAAACTAATTTTCAAACACAGCAACAAAGAAACACTACAAAGATTCCGCTTTCGAATTGATAAAACTGAAAGAAACGGAAGAAAAATGAAGTTTAAGATTACATGGCATGAAATTTCAACAAGATCGGTTAGCCCTGTACGGTTCTTGTTGCTCAGAATGATTCTCCGCAAAACGCCTCAAGAGTCGAAAAGCGGTTACGTGATGAGAATAATCGGATCTGTGTTCATCGCTAACTTGTCGATGAATGATCGGATCTAACGGTTCCACAACTCCTCCCTCTTCCTTTTTCTCTCTGATTACCATTCTCCTTCTCGTCGCCGTTCAAGTTCTTCGAGAACCTTCTTATACAAGAAAGGAGTCCCCGCAGTCTTTATCAAATCCTCACAGCAATGGGTAATCTATTGAATGGTTAAGAATTCTCACTGACGCTCTAACGTTTTTATTTGCTAGTGAAGGACTCACAAGACGTTCCATTCCAGGACGTCTCGCCATTTTTTTAACAATTTTTTATCTGATTAACATTATATGAATTTGTTCAAAATAAAATCACATATATTCCTTCTTAAATAAAAAATAAATTAACAAAATTTTTTATTTTTTTTAAAATCTAGCAAACTTTATCTTGGTTTTTGTAGAATATACAAATTTTTTTCAACATATATAATAAATTGTAGAGTTTCTTTAATTTTATTAAAATTATATAACTTCATTTTTAATTAAAATATTTATGCAAGTTTTATAAATGGTAGAATATTTTGTTTGAAATGTGAAATTTAAAAATCCGTGAAGTAAGAGGGAAGCTGGGAGGCTTTGGAGGGGAAATTTAGTATTTTTAAATTTATAGTTTAAAATATGATCCTTTTAAATAAATATAATTTTTATGATCATTCTCACTAGGTATTATTTTCCATCCGTCCTACAATGTAATTCTCCCTTTATTTTCTTTATTTAAGTGTTTTTTGTCAGATTTTTTTTGTTAAGCGTTTAAAGAAAAAAAAAATAACAATCTGTTTTTAAAAGCTGAAAATCTAAAACAAAAAAATTCGACCGCGTGAATAAAACGCCACTGGGTGCCTATAAAAGGAGCAGAAGCGTGACAGCGAGAACGTACGTAC
Source organism: Vachellia collinsii (assembly GCA_006871305.1). Taxonomy (NCBI): domain Eukaryota; kingdom Viridiplantae; phylum Streptophyta; class Magnoliopsida; order Fabales; family Fabaceae; genus Vachellia; species Vachellia collinsii. The sequence continues at coordinate 21,930 of QFDD01000757.1, forward strand.
GTGAGTGAAAGAACAAGAGGGAAAAATTGACAGAATTACGAGAGAGAAAGAGAGAGACACAGAGCGAGGGAGGGAGAGAGACTCGGTAACCAAGGTATTGTTCTTATCTCAGATCTATATCTACAGCACTGACTCGTAAAATCATTTAAAATGAAATTCATTTTGTCAATGCTTCTTAAAGAACTATGTTAGGAATTAAAAAGTTGCGAGATGATTGTAGGTGATCAAGAGACACTTATTTTTATCTATAGGATTCGTACAAAAATTTAAAATAAAATTGATCTTGTTAATGTCTCTTGAAGAGCCATGTTAAAAATTTAAAATTTGAGAGAGGTTTATAGGTGATCAAGTGACACTTACATCTATCTATAGGACTCGTACAATCATTTAAAATGAAATTGATCTTATTAATGACTCTGGAAGAGCCATGTTAAGAATTTAAAATTTGAGAGAGGTTTGTAGATGATCAAGAGATACTTACATTTATTTATACCCTATATTAACAAGTTAAAATTTCAATATATTTATTTGGGTAATTACATGCTCTAAAATTTAAGAAATGGATTAGCCACTTTCAGCTTTTGCCAATTGATATTTTCTAACACATTATATTCAAGTTTTTACTACGCACAATTATGAAAACCCCATGATTGTATAATAGGATAATCTATTATGGACTTTTTGAGTCTTTTTTCTTAATAGATGCTTTGAAATTATTTAGTGATAACAGGTTAAATTTGAGTAGAATAAAACGCCCCCGTCAATACAATGTGATGTGTCTATTTATCTATCTCTTAACTCAAAAAGGGAACAGATTCAAAAAAAGGATCTTAAAGTATCTATGATTAGACTTCTAAACACCTCTCCTAAATAAAAAAAGAATATTATTTCTCTTCTGCTCGTATAAACCTTTCAACATAGCTATCAAAATCCCCATAGCCTTTCAAAGCTTCAAAATAACAGTTTTTGCTATTGTGTGTAGCTTACTATTCTGAACTTTTCCGGAGTCAAGAATTATTATATAAAAATATTGATTGTAAAGTTTTTAATTTTAAGCTTTTCTTTAATATATCATTTGAATATCACTTTATTGTTTTTGCTTATTAATTTTATTTCAAGGAAAATGTAAGAAAAGGATAAAGAAACGTTACACAAAAAAAAAACAAAAGAAAAAAAAACCGTGTGACGAGAAAAAAAGCCGAAGAGTTATTTCAAAGTGGGGACGTTAATCTTAAAACTGTGAGGAATGGGCACGCTTATCTCCATTTTTCTGAATTGATGATATTCAATTTATTAGGCTTTATATAGGCAAATCAAAAGTTAATAGGCTAACCATAGATCACATCAAATCCACTCATCCCATATTTATATACTATCTACAAGTCTATGCA